>OMLM01002728.1:105118-120176 GCA_900302695.1 Helostoma temminkii
TTCACACATTTTTTTTTTTTTTTTTTTTTGGTTTACTGGAATCAGTTTTAGATATTAGAATGTGATATCATAAATCTTGTGTGTCCCCGGAGATGTAATAGTATTTTTTTCTGTGGTGGACTGTTTTATCGGTATTAAAAATCACAAACTTTTAGTGATAACCTAAAGCATGGATGACAGTGGGTGGAAAATCAACTTAGAGAAAAATGCATAATTGTGAAATTTACAAATATATAATAATATAAAATTATAATAAATATTAGAATACCATAATATTAAAGGGCATGTCTTTCAGTGTTGTACAAAATAACAGACATGTTTATTTTTTCCCCAAAATTTATTAACTTATTTTTTATTCAGTTATTAAAATTTTTGTCTCGTTATTTGGTTGCATAGTCCGCCTTGTTTGGTATTTCTGACAGTCACACTAAGTTCTTTTTTCACTTTATATCGCAACAGTAAAGAAAGTTAGACATTTTGTTACCAAAAGTTTGTTGAATAAACTAATAGCTAATAACAGGTTCCTTCTATCTCAGAATCTGACTGATAATTCATCTGACTTGACATATAAATGTACAAATTTTTACTGAGGGTGTTTAACATAAAATATCTTGCTTAATGGCTTTCGATTTTAAAAAAAAATGAATACAAATATTTAATAATATAAATCATTTTAAACTTTGCAGATATACATTTAAATATTTTTAAAAAGATCACTGGCTTTTAGTCCCCTGTGTTTTATTTTCAGCACACTGAACATTACATGAAAGTGCCAGGATTTTTATCAGGCACTCATTTTATCCTCATGAGCCAGAGATGAGCTGTTATCTTATTAGTGCCAAACTAACATGCTTATAAAATGGGACTTTACACAAGAGCAGTGTCAGTCACACTTACTGATGTAGTTTTTCATTTTCTTACTCTCTTTCTCACACTTTTTTTTTCCAAGCACCTCAACAGTGGAGAGCATTTATTTTAGGTCAATGGTTATGATATGAACTCATTATAGGAAAGGTCAGGCATATACATAAATGTATACTAGGGTACCACGACTGTCTCAGAGAAGGATCTCAGGACACTCAAAGGACCTCACCCTGGGAAGAGAGAAGGGCAGACCTCACAGGAAGTTCACAGAAGCTGACTGTCTGTCTCAAACAGTCAGCCAATCCCGTCTCACTTCAGTGATTATTCATACTTCCCAGACCACACTGGAGATACTCCACAGGGAAAAGGGGCGAATAAGCGTGATTTTATACGTTGTGTCTAAATAATGATGTTGGAGCTATGAACAGGGGTGCCCGCTATTCCCCTTGGACCTTTGGTCCATGGCCTGTCGCATCTCTGGTGAAGGCTCCTTTCTCTAATGACCCATGTCAAAGACTACCCTGCACAGCTGAAATAACATATCATAACGCATCACTTAGACCTCACACTGACAATTATAATCAGATATATAGTTTTTTCTGCTGGATCAGGCCACTTTTATGTCAGACTGGTATGGTGATGGGTGATGTGTAGGTAAGGGAAGGAGCTTGGGAGTGGAACAGGAAAAGAGGGCAAGAGCAGGGGAATATATTCAAGCACTGAGAGATGACACCTACTGAGGAACTGCAGTACCAGTTACATAGGGTGTCATTCTTCATCCAAGTTATTGTTCATTCACCCAGTTGCCCCCTAAAGAGTCATATCCTGCCCTGTTTGGCTAAAGAACACTTTCTATCTGTATGGGTGCTGTCACTCCCCTCTTGTTTCCTACAATGGGGGGGTTTAAGCTGCAACTAGATGTGTAAAGGCCTTCCCTCTCTGGTGGGACTAGGGCAAGGACCACCAGCATGCTTGGCCCCTCTGCCCTATGATGCACCCAAAACAGAAGTGCATTGAGAGTCTCCCCAGTTTTTGTTCCTCGACCTCGAGGTATCAACACCCACAAGGCAGTGGACTTGTTTCCTGTGCTACACTTTGCTGTACATTTATTACCCTGTTCTGCCAATAACATGTCCTTCAAGCATCAAGATGGATGTTTGCTGAATGAGTTAACCTTGTGTATATTTGACAGTGGCTATTGGTGGTCCACGTCTTTGAGGCTGAGTTGGCACAAAGGGGCTTTTTGTTCTCGATTTTTCTGTCTTTCCCTCGTGTTCTTCTTGTTGTCCTTTGTTTCCTGCCTCCCCATCTCTTTTTTGAAAAAGAAGTACCCTTAAGGGCAGGCTTTTCAATTCAGCATATTTTTATTCCTTTTGCTACACAATTTTTATACTTTCACAATATCTCCCTCTAGTCCCAGCCCCCAGTTTCTTTCCTCAGCCCAGCCTCCATGCAGCAGCCTTGCCTGTCCTGCTGCAGATTTAGCTTTTGTTGGCTAGTGTTAATAGGATTAAAATGGGTTACTAGCTCAATCACACAGAGCTTCAAACCATCCCTAAATGTAAGTATCTCATGGGGGTCGGGGGGCATTGTGGTTCTGTCTTTTCCCCTTCTGGCAGCCCTCCTGATTGGAGGAGAAACCCCTAGGCCCAATGGGGGTGGCAGGGGTTTGGCCTCCAGGAAAATCCGCAGGATTATGTCAGCACTCATTACAATGTACACAAAGACCACAGGATCAGTAGGAGCACAAATGGAGCAGTTAAGTCAAATAGGGTGGGCCAGGGGAATCTCCGCTTCCACCCTGACATTGATTAGCCTTTGTGCTCCACGACTCCCCACATTCAGGCTACAGCCACTGGGTTACCGATAGGCAATGTCTAACGTTAGCACCACACACTTTTCTACTGGCTAGAATTCCAATTTTGAGGCTTAAAACTACATCCCAGTTTGAATTAGTAAATACAAGTAACATTAACATCAACTGCAGTTTCACCTAAGCTGATGTTTCACCTAAAGTCACACATTTTTACTAAACAGACAAAAACAGTCAGCAAGCTTTGGTAAAATCAGTTTAGCCTTGGCAGCGTGGATATTGTGGATATAGTGCACTGTGCCCAGCACCCATACATAATTAGTCAGTGGATGAGAATAGTAGGGGATCTATTGTGATAATGTGAGGTCACATCGCTCTTGAACACTCATGATAATGACCATATCCAATGAAGTTGTATCCATTAGGCATTTTGAAGTGTCCAGTACCGCATTCACACAGACCTGAGACTCGCATATACACACGTGCATATGCGTCATTTGCATAGCACTTAAACAAAAGTAAAAACAGATAATTAAAAAAAATCAAACACAACAAACTGCAATACAGGATTAATATTCTGCCTGTCATTAAAATGCCACAGATGCACCCTGGATAGAGCATGTGCCTGACTACCACAGCGTCACCCTCCAAGGCTGTGAACACGGCGGGGTTTGTGTTCATTTGAATAGATACTCAGGCGCAGTGGTGCACCCCACGTCCAGCACACATTTTCATAAGCAACAATAACATACGCACCCATTCAGAGACACATATACACTTGAATGTTCTACTACATAGCAAATGTTTTTGTGTTTAACTACGTAAAATGGTCACATTCATAATTCACCACTTCTTGTGCATGCTAGAAAGAGCTTGTGTGCCAGCCGTGTGTGTGCGTGCGTGCGGTATTTGTGCACTATGGACTAGTGTTACAAAGTAACAAGGTAAATGCTAAGAGCTTTACTGACCAACAGATATTATCCATCTTCATGTAGTCTGCATTCAACCCACTGCACAGATGTTATATTGACAGTATGCCCTGGCTAAACAACGGGAAGTAATTGAAGGGATCTTGTTTTCATTTCTGCTGCATCAGGTTGAGAAACAAAGCACTTGCTCTACACATAGAGCAGCTTCTCATCAAAGATTGCTCAGGTCCTTTAAGAATATTAAAGTCATATGCCCTCCACACATATCTGTTTATTTATTACCTTAGATTAGATCATGAAATTATAAAATTACCATAAAATAGCTTTTCTAAGAATGCACACAGCATATATATTGCGTGTATATATATATATATATAATTATTATATATTCTCACTTTTTTGCCTCTATCCTCTCCTGTCAGCGT
This sequence comes from Helostoma temminkii, assembly GCA_900302695.1. Taxonomy (NCBI): domain Eukaryota; kingdom Metazoa; phylum Chordata; class Actinopteri; order Anabantiformes; family Helostomatidae; genus Helostoma; species Helostoma temminkii. Next base: position 109,150 of record OMLM01002728.1, read on the forward strand.
ATTCATAAATGTTGCTGGAAAATTTCTTATTTTAGCAATCCTCCAGATAGCCAGAGCCCATTTCCATAGCTTTAAATAATGTCAATCTGGGCAAACCCTGGATTGAAGCCCCTGAGCCGGAAGGCACAATTTCTCCTTTGCCTACAGTCTGATAATTTTCTGAGCTATTGGCAACTTGGGAATTTTGCAGCCTTATCACTTGGGCTCAGCGAAGTTCACTGCCACTAATCGGTGCAGGGATCACTCATTCAAGGATTGCATGATCATGTTTTTTTTTCCAGGGCAGTGACAGCTGTCTGCACAGGGGGCATTAGCAATGCAGATGAACCAGCCTAATAGGTTAATGCGTAACACACGAAAATTAGGTTTAATCCCCTAGCGAAATAATCTAACATTTTCAAATTCCTTGATGTGGGAATAGAGACATTGCCTGTGACTCAATTAGGCGCAATGTGGATCAAAGCAAATTTACCTAGAGCACGTGCCCTGGATCCCTAGCATGCAGGCATGTGTATGTGTGCAAGGGTGTGTGTGTGTGCGTGACAGTGAGGGATATAGCAGTGTGCTTGTCCTCGTAATGCTGCAGGCAAACCCAGGGCGGCAATAACATCATCATGACAGAAACTCAGCCTGCTTATTTATTTCCTTTACTTACCTCACTGCTCAAATAATGCCAATGCACACGGACGTACACACCCTGACACACGCACATTTGAAAAAGAATGGAACCTGCAGAGAAATGATAACTGAGACGGTGTGAGCAGCCTCTGTCACAGCAGCAGTGTCTTCAGCCTAATTGGAACTAAGTACCAGACACATGTGGGAGCAAATATATGTGTCGATTCATATGCATGTGGTCAGGTTGGGATATATTTCTTATTCAAATCTAAATTGAATGGGGTTTGGCTGAATCCATTCCAAATGTAGCACTAATGTTGGATTGTATCCTGCATCATGCCCCATGATTACTATTAATAAGCTCCTGCCATGTGTACATCGGAGACCATATATAGTGCAGTGTGATGGAAATGGCGCATCAAGGTTTTTTGTACGTGTGTGTGCACATACGTGTGCGCAAGTGTGTGTGTATCATTAGCAGGGTGCAGCTGGCCATTAAGGTCCAAGGGTGGGTGTTGTTTTGCTCTTCTCCTCACTATCTTCCTATCGGTTATTCTCTAATGTGTTACTCTGACCACCAGCACTTTGTTAGAGGACAAAAACATTTCCTCATTGCCTCTCACACAAGTGCATGTGAGTGAGGTCGAGACTGATTTCTCAAAGCAGGTAGCGAGTAATGAAAGACACACACTAAGCCTTCGCGAATTGGCAATTGAGAGAGGAGAGAAGACTTCAGAAATAAGCACTGTTTGGGGATGGGTAGCGTCAAAATGCACCAATTACTATCCCCAGACAGTTGCCCCTCCACTGAAATCAATGAGGACACAAACTGAACAATCAGCTGCAACTAGCTATCAACAATGGAGTGGAATATGCAAAAATGCCAATTAAATGTGTTAGAATACACACTGTTTTTTTTTCTTTCTTTTTTTTTTTGTATGATATCCCAACATCTGTGGCATTAGCCATGGCTCTCTTTATGTAAAATAGAGTCAGGGAAATGAATACGCAATCTACCACTGTGTTTTCATCATTAGTGTGCTCCAACTCACGGCTTTGCCGCCTCCCAAGCCGCCTGAGTGGGGAGCGAGAGGAACATTTGTGTGCCCTCGCTTGCCAAATTAATTCTTGTCTTGACATCTTAATTCTCAGTTCTTGTGTGTGGTCAAATCAGCCTACTATAGAAAAGCAATCAAGCAATTATTCCCAAATTATATTTGCCCAACACACACTGATTGGTTATTCTTTTCTTATTGAGTAAGCTCATTAATTCTGAGCAGCTTGCTTGTTATGCCTCTGCCATTACTCCTTTCCCCTCTCATCCCTTCTCTCTCTCTCTCTCTCTCGGTCTCTCTCACCCCCTGCTCTTCATCATGCACACTCACTCCCAACTCTCACTCCCACTCCCCCCACACACACTCCTCTTTCCTTCTCTCTCCAACAGATGCACCCTATCTTGCAGCCCCAGCCTGCTGATGTTTTGGAGATGACATACACTACAAAAGCCCCATGATCTGTGGTATTGTCTAGTCGACCAATTACTATTCCCATCTCTGATTAACTTTGATGTGGAACCTAATGAGATAAGGCAGCTTATCAAGGCAGCAGCTGATAGTGGTCTCATTTATTCCTGTGCCTAGCACCCAAGCAAGTGACAAAAACTAATGAGGAGGAGTTTGTATGTAAGCTCAGGTCTAAGGGAAGTGCAAAATTGTTCATCTGCAGTTCATCAGCTCCCGCCTGAAATAGTCTCGGTATCATCAGCAAGCAGCACTGAGACACTCCACATAACAGCACAGTGACTCGCCGTAGAACAAGAGCCACCAAGTTTAACACTCTCTCTCTCTTTCTTTCTCTCTCTCTCTCTCCTCTCTCTCCCTCTCTCTCTCTCTCTCTCTCTCTCCTCCTCCTCTCTCCAGCACCTTTCTCTTAACAGCTTCTTTTCCCTTCTCCAGGCTCTAATGGTGCAGCTAATTGCTCAGGTTGTTTAGTTGTGAGGAATGTTGTAGAGGAGTGTGTGTACAAAGCAGTTCCCTTTGCCTGATATCCAAGAGGTGAAACCTTAATTTTCCACTTCTGCCATCTGTGTCTATTTTTATTTTCTTGTGTGTGCCAGGGTGTGTGCTTATTTTTTTCGCACAGAGGATAGAAAATAATTCAAGACTATGCTTGACTGTTGATTGGATGGATGTTTTTTTCTGTTGATTTAAGGAGTCATCCACTGCTAAATAGTATATTTTAAATTTTTGAATGAACACACATTATGGATTACAAAATCTGAATTAAAATGCAAATTTTTGTATCTGAATCTAAACTAAATTAGCTGAGCAGAGGAAAAAAAATATTTTTAATTAAAATAAAAATTTTACTCAAGGCAGTGTAATAATTACTGTCCTTTAAAAGTCTGTTAATATTTTTCTTATCAACAATGCCACTACATTATTATAAAACAGTCCTTTTAAATAATACTTTTGTTGTAAAGCAGCAACACATTCTAGTAATGTGGTTGACGAAGGAGGAGAAAAAAATACCCTGAAGTGAAGTGAACTGCAAATTCTCCTGGACAGACTGTGTGTAGAGAGGCAGGAAGTGTGTGCCTTTTGATTTGGAGTATAAAAGTAAATAATATTTGTACATCTAACACATACTCGAAGTGAATGAGCAGCCCCTGAATGTGTTTCTATGAGCAAGTGGAGAGCTCTACAGACTTTAAAGCCGGAGCCCAATTAAGCCTCGCCTCATCGGGAGAGGGAGAGGAGCTGAAAGCTGAATACATAAGATAATGCAGCTGCACTAAAGCAGCCAGCTCGCTCAGTGTAAAATTAGAGAGGGAAGAAAAAATCTTGATAAAGAGAGAAGAAAAAGCAAGGACAGACAGTAGGGGGAAGAAGAGAAAGAAGTTCCTTTGGGCCGATTTCCTTTGAAACTGGTTAACCAAATACAGCTATTCATATTCAACACAATTAATAGTGTCTCTTTCTTGTTCAGACGGCACATCATAACGGGCAGAGGGGAAGAGAAAGAAGAGGATTTCTTTCTCCCTCCAAATTGTAGCCAATTTAAGGACAAAGCGGTACCCTCTAGTTCCCCAGAATAGGAATCTCAGTCATAAAAGAAGACTGACAGTCGACATCCAAATCTCATTCAAGGACGCAATTTCCAAATGCTAATCATAATCTGCAGATGTTGGCCACTGTTACATCCATTTATTTATTTATTTTGGTGGCATGTCTGTGCCCATTTGGACGGCTTGTGAAATCTGAAACAAAGAAGGAAAATCCCTTCTTTTTGAGGCATGCTGAACAGTGTGCGAAACCAGCCACAGCATGGACATCTGCACCATCTTCAGATGGTGTATGGTGGAAAACACACACACACACGAAAACAGTCATTCACACGCAGGCAGAGATGCACAATAAGGCACACGAGCACAGAGACAAACACAGACACAATCATATATACACCTGTCCTCTTCCTCTTTTTTACTCGCCCCTGCTCTCTCTTTCTCTCTGGGTCGTTTTAGAGTACCTCAGATGTGTCATCAGACATTGGTTTCCATCTGAACCTGAGAGAAAAAAGAAATACTTGACAGAAAGGTATATAAAAAGAGGACACTCTGAATTTTTGACATTCTTTGCACAGCTGCTTCAAAATGAGTAGGATGGAGAGGCAAGGAAAAGCAACTCCAAGACACGTTTTTGTTTATTTGCTGCCTTTTCTCCCTTTCCTCTTTCAGGGAGATGGAGGCTAGCACGAGGCCACAACTCACTCATCCTTGTATAGAGGGACTCAGTGCAGGGCCGTGAAAGAGAAATACACATGGCTAAATGAATTCTGGGATCTGTTCTATTCAGCAAGACTCGAAAAGGATAACCCTTTTATCCATTTAGATACCAAATGCAAGGTGAAACTCAACTCAGCTTGTCAACTAGGTGACATTAAATATACTGCTTCTTTTGATAGGTAAATAGTAACCAGAGCTTCAAACAACTAATTAGTGTGTGTGTGTGTGTGTGTGTGTGTTCACGTTGCGTTTGTGAATGTGTGTTTTTAGCTGTGAATTTTATGGCCAACATACTTTCTATTTCCATCTTTTTCCTCTTTCTCTTGTTTGCTAATGGCGATTCTTTGGCTTTTTTTTCTTCTTTTTTTGGTAAATATACTGAAGCTACATTTATATGTCCATGCCTACTACAGTTTGGCAAATTTTTCTTGATATTCCTATTTAAGACAGCACTTAATACTTCAAGAGCGTGAATGTGATTGCAGCCATGCAGTCGTCAGTCATTACTCAGTGACTTCTTATGTAATAATTAATATCGTAATACATACGTTGGCGGTCACTGATTATATGGAGCCCATTCTGGCTCTGTAGGGTTAATACTTGACTACGAAAGCCATTGATTTAGGCACTAGAAGCATTTTGTTGCCATTTGTAGTAATTTACATGCTGCATAGATGCTTGTTTCCTTAGAAGACTGTTCCTGGACTGGGTCCTGGCTCTCTTTGTTGACTTTGTACTGACTCTCCCCAATAAACAATCCTCCCAGCTGATAGCATGCCAGGTTCTGTTTGAAACAATCAGTACTCATGCCCCTCTTAAGCATGCCAGGCCAATCAACAGGCAGAGAAAGACAAACAGAGCTGTGCAGCTGTCCTCAGAACAAAGTGAAGCACTTCCGGGGCCAGTGAGGAAGATCAGGGCACTGAGTGCAAGCTAAATGGACCATTGTACTCTCCCAGAAAAACCTTCAGAATCACACAGCACCCGGTTGAGGGCTGAGTGACAGTTACATCGGCACCTACAAATCACATGTTTACCTTCACCCACCCCAACCTTGCTCCTTCATTCATTCTTTTCCTCCCTCATCTTCTGGTCAGTGAGACTTAGTTGTATTCTTCTAGGAGTAATAAAAAAATTCACCCTGCTGCAAATGGATTTAATTGCTTCGGTATCCCCACCCACCCACCAGTTCTCCAGTCAGCAGTAGACTGTGAGTGAGGCAGACTCTGCATGTCTAGCCGCCAAAACTCTCAACATGCCACAGCAGTCTGACAGGGTGCGGAAAGTGGGTCTGCATTTTAATATTCAGTGCACCAATTCATTAACATTCTATTCAAGCCTACAATAGACACTGGAGAGGCTCTGACCCTGCAGTTCCCCCGATCAAGGTCAGTACCTAAGAAAATAAAATCAGAATTGCATCCTGGCACACAATTGGATCCTCCAGCCCTGCCATATTCCCTCTTAAGAAAATAAAATTACCCCCCACCCTTCACCCAACATGATAAACACATTCACTATGTTCTCAATAGGGACACTTTAGAATGAAAAGACTGTGCTTCAAAAGTAAAAAATGATTATTTTGATATTCCAAGATAAAAAATAAATTCATCTTCAGGACAAACATTTTGTAAAGTACTTGCTGTCATTACAGTGACCCTTGGAAGTGATTGATTTGTCGAAAGTTTGCTAGTTAGGTTCTACCATGCCTGTGTACACACACATCACATGCATACACCCACATACAGGGTCTGTAAAGGCAAAGGCTCCATAGGTTTTTTAGTTCACCCCAGCAGCTTTACAACCCATGCCAACTATGCAGTGCAGTGTTTGTAAAAGGTCAGTCTTACTATTTACATCCCTGCACATATGGACACATACATATAGAGTCAAGAGAATAAATCTAGCCAACCAGTCGATTATGTGATTGGGTGTTGTGACAAAGGGTGAGCATGTTGCTAACACGTTCCCTGTCAGTAGAGGGGCTATATGTGGGTAGACACAAAGCCTCATTAAAATACATACAGAGCCGGTGCTGCTTCAGTGGGTGGGAAAGATGCTCCATCAAGATGTCGTTACGACAAGGCTATCTCCACCCACTGGCATGTATCTCCCTCACACTGTCCTCCCCCATGCCTGGACAGCACAATGGCAGGCTCCTTTATAGCCAGTGTGGGCCATTCCCTCTATTCCCTGTGAGGTCAGGGCCTAATCCTTGGGGAGTTCTCACATTATGTTTTAGCGAACTGGGGTCAAACAGTTTGAAATGAGGGGGTTTAGTTAAACATCTATTAGACAAACCCAGTGTGTTGGGCTGTGCTTGATTTAAGTGCAAAGCTGTTGTGTTCAGATGTCCTGATACTCTGGAGCGCATTGGGCTGCATGTTCCACAAGTCGTGTATGTGTCAGTGTGAACAAAAAAAATCCCACAGCATATGTCGCCTTAAATAATACACACTGACCCGATGTTAACATCAACACATGTCCACCTACACATGCAATACGTCTTCTACAAGCAGAGTATAAATCTATTTCAGAATAGTTCATGTGTTTGTCATCTTCCTTGCCACTGAGAGGCGCTGTGCCGAACAAAAAAAAAAGGGAAGGAAAAAATTAAAGAATAAAAGTTGAAAGTGTAGCTGTGTTGTCAGCAGCACCGTGCAGGCCAACTGCCCTGTTAGTGAGGCTGACATTCAAAGAGAGTTGGGATGCCGACAACAATCCCACAACCTCCTGCTGTGAGAAGACATTTCACATGGTGGCCGAGTCCTTTGATACAGCTCTTGTGATCCTTGCTGGCATGACTTTGAGAAAGCACATACACACACACAGCACACGGTCCAGGCCATCACCATTATATGCTATTTGAACAAAGTCTTTTATTTATATATTGTTTTATATATTCTAGAATTTTCCATTATTATTGTCCTCAAATCACCCTCATTTGGCTATGCCTTAAAAATGGGTGCGTATTTTGTCACTATCTTCACACACAGCTCTTGTGTCCATTTCTGAAATTAATAAATACTACACATCACACTACAAAGTATAATACACTGTGTACTGTATTATATTTCCACAGTATAGTTTGGTATATACATAAAAACTGCTTCATTAACAGCTCCATGTTGTTAAAATCAAATAAAAATAATTCAAGTATGACACTGTCCTCGTGTTACCCATTAATAGCACTGTTGTCTCTGCAAGCAATATGCAGTAATGCAGGTTAGTGAATATACAAACCACTTAAAAAACTAAAGGCAAACAGGCTCCACTAATTACTGAGGCACTATGCAGTCATTTCTCCGAGCAAGGGTTACTGAATGGTTGCCTATTACTTCACTCTCTCTGCACCAAATGCTTAAGATAATGACCAGTTACTAATTGGTGCTTATACCTTATATCAGTTTGTGCAGAATATAATTGCAGCTATTATGGTGCTAAATAATCATTGGAATTAGCATCTTTTAGCAAAAAAAAAATGTGCTAAATAGAAGTATGGAGCATTTTCCAGGAAGAGGTCTCTGTGTCGATGCACCACCGGTTGATTCATCATTAACTAGAGGGTTCAGGGCAGAGGGAATGCCTTTCCTATCATATTGTGGTGTCAGTGCATCTTCTGCACCAGCTAATTGAGGCACTGATGTAGCACATTCACATCTTTGTTCAGTTTTGCACGTTTGTGTGTGACTACGTTTGTTTCACTAACATATCAGCCATGTTTGAATTGTTTGTGTGCGTGGGGGCATGGAGCTCTTTGCACGAGCGCTTGCTCGCCATGAAGTGCACAGTCGAAGGGAACGAGGTCTATATTCTATGCAGATCACGCTCCCCATGCTTCAGCAGCTCCTCCTTTGTGTTGGCCCTTCCGTCAGCTGTTGACTTCCTAAGTGTCTCAGACAGCCGTGTTTCTGTCTGCGCCTCTGTCCACTGCCTTGTCCCGCTCACATTTCTGAAGTCCGCTGACTGCTAATGGCTGTGTCCAAACAAAGAGCCCACTCTGTGGCCACTCTGTGGGGCCAGGGACAACTAGGAGGGGGGGGTCCAGAGAGGAGGAGATGCAGGGAGGGCTTAGTTTGGGGAAAGGGAGAGCTGAAGCTAGGAAGAGGACCCGGTACTGCCTGCCTCTCTACACTCATGTCACGCTTGTGTTGTGACAACCACTCCTCTGTGCCTGTTTGAACTGTCCTTCCCAATTAGCACTAATAAGTCACTCTGTAAGGATGAGCAAGCATAGTGTTCCCAGTCACCCCCCAGTTCAAATAGGCATAAACACATTTGTACACAAAACACAGACACACACATTCCCTCTCCCCCCTAAGCTTAGCAGCCCATGAAAATCCCTGGAGCACAATCCCACTAATAGACAGAGAAAGCCCAAAACACATCTCGTTCCCAGCAAACAAGTGCCGGTAAAGAGGGAAATTAATGACAAGTCATTTGAAGGGTCTGTCTAAGAATAATTTTACTTGGGCTTCTCACTACCACTGAAGAATTGATTAGATCCCTGCTCAATCAAAGTGCCTGAATCAATAAAGAGCAGAGCTGACATGCTCCAGTCCAATTTATTCACAGCATCACTCTAACATAAGAGTCACAGAAAAACAGAGAGAAAGACAGAGAGAGCATCTCTGACAGGTGACAGTGTGAAGGCCCCGCTGAAACTAAAAGCTAGTGTCACTAGCAGAAAGGCAGGTGTGCCCCACTGATACTTCATTACATTAGTTCAAGTGCATTCCAGCCTCTTCCCAGGCATTCACTACTCCATTTTAAATTATCTAACAAATGATGTGCTTATAAAATATGAAAACTGAACATGTAATTAATGTTATTTAGTTTCATGAATCTATGTTCAGCTGTAAAAACAGACATACAGCGTGGTGAAGAAAGCTAAAGAGCTCTGACATACTGACTTCATTTGTGTTTTCTCAAAGTAGAGCCTAGAGGACTTAGTCAAGCTCGGCTGTGCTCTGCTGTTTATTGTTGCCTTCTTGTTTATTGTCATGCAGAAAGCAGAGAAGGTATTAAAGGCAGATTTCGCCTTTATTTTAAAATGTGGTGCTGAAGATTAGAGGGCTTGCCAAACACTGTGGAAACACTTAATTGATTTCCTTTGGACTGTTTACCTCTACTGTAGCCCTCCTAGAGCCCAGCACCCGCTTCCACACACAAACACACACACGTAAAGTACAACCCTGGCCCCATTGACGCCAACACAGGCCTGCCAAGAGCCTCATTTGTATTCACAGCGGTGGCATTTGCCAGCCTAAGCGTTGCCGTGGTGATGCTGCCCACACAAGTGATGATAAATGGTGCTTTCAGCTTCTCTGCTTTACATAGTGCAGAGCAGGGAGCTGAGAAGTTGCTGGCTAGCACCCAGCTACATCCACGGCTAGCAAGGCCTTATTGCTAACACTGCACAAGTGACGCATGACTACACAAGCCCAGGGCTGCTTGAAGACATTGGGTGCAGGGAGTGGTGGGTAAGAGGGTTTTGGTGCTGTATGGGTTGTGTGTGTGTGTGGATATGGAGAAAAGAGATTTAGGTTTTAGCGTCTGTGTGTGATCGTGTGTGTGTGTGAGTTGGGAGAGGGGGGAGGAGGGGGCATGTTGGAAAGAAGTGTGTGCTTGAACTTGTTATTGTTGGCTGAAAAAGTAATGTCAGCTTCAGTGTTTCTCGAGTGTGTTTTGTTCCCTGTATTTTCCTATTATATAATTATCTGATGACAAGTTACTGACAAAAAATATCTGATTTAAAATCTCTCAGAATTATACTGTTGACAAAGAACTGTTGTATTTATTGCTTCGTTATTTTTAATATTTTTAATTATTAGTATAATAAAAAATTTGTAATTGTCTAATACGCTTTAAAAACACAGTTGATATTTTAACACTAAAATTGTTTTAATATAAAAATGTGTTTCAGTTACACATAGCAGGAGCATCCACATAAACCTTATACACTATTCTTTTAAATTGACATAAATATATATGTAATTATTAATAACTGTGACAAAGGTAACTTTTAAAGTTTAATGGATAATATGTACTTATATGCATTTATATATTATTGTATGTTTTGTTATGTTTTTTTTTTATTAAAAAATCCCACAGAAAGTTCGAACTCAACTCGTGCTTCACTGTGATAAAAAAAACATTGTATTCTGTGTATCATTGTTAAAACATGCCTGCTGTTAAAAGCTCACCAAAAACTAATACAAAAAAACAATAACTGTGTCAATAACTGTTTGTTTAATAAAGTAACAACACCGTGTAGCAAATTAATATCAAAGCCACTGCAGGCTGATTCAGTCTTTCTCCTGTTTCTTTTCCTGCAGGTGTCACAGTGAGGAGCGATCAGCGAAGACAAACAGAGGGTTAAGGTATCCGGCTACACTTGCCTTCCCCAGAGTTCGCACGCACAGATGTGCAAGCAATAAAGACAACGTGGCTGAAGTAAAATCTCACTGATCCTAGTTAACAGACGAAGATTGTATTATTCCCATATTATGGTGCACCGATATTACCACGTTACAGGTCTGGCTGATTTGAAATCATGGTGACTTAATAGACAACAGAGATGGACAGACATCTTTATTTGATGCAGATATTCATATATGTATAA
>OMLM01002729.1:5855-19270 GCA_900302695.1 Helostoma temminkii
ATAATTTTTATTTGTTTATTTTTTTTAATAAATTAGAATTTATTTCATTTAGAACAGTAAACAGTGTTAGATTGCCCCAGTAGAGAGCTACATTTTATTTGTACTCCCTTGTCTGGAATACAAAAATCAAATATCACAAACATAGAACAAATCAATATCACTTCACACAAATATCATTAGGCCATTAATTATAATACTTCAAATTCGCCTCATAGACTGCCTTTGTGTGGCCATCATGCTCCTGTTTTTTGCCTCACGTCGCTGCCATTAATGTTTTATTGGCTCTTCACAAGCTGCTCTGAAAGCTTCTCATGCATTTGTAATTTATGGTCCCTGGGAAGTGCTGTTAGTCGTTCTGTACCGACTGTACCTTCTCATTCATTTACCTTTGGGGGCCGGAAAGACGCACATTAAACAGCTAACATCCAGTGCCTGGCAGGAAGTAGTGCAGTTTGTATTAGAAGATGTTTGACAGATGTTTTGCTACAGCTCAGGGAATGAAATTGACCTTAAAGTGGTACAAGCATCTCATCCATCCCTTTGTGAATTGTAAACAAATTGTAATTACACAGAGAGCAGCTGCCTCAGCAGTAAACTGTTAAAGCTTGACAAAGTTTTAAAAGTAAAATGGTGGCACGGTTGCTGGAAATGTGATTGACAGTCTCAAATCTATAGTACTGTAATTTGTCTAGGCCCATCTTACCGCTGAAAAATTCACTTGTATAAGCAGCTTAGATACTTAGATATCCAGCTCAGTCCATACTTTTCATTTAATTTTTTTTTATTTAAGCTTAATAAATTGGTGTGTTTATGTGCTGTTCTGGACGATTTCAAGTATTGACTCTTAACAAATCTAACATAATTATCAATACAATCAAACTTGAGTAACGACCTAAAAGCTTTAACACGGTGCTATCATGAGCCTTTTTTTCTAGGTCACTAAATATTTATGAAGCCTCGAAGCGCATTGAGTTATTTTAGTTACAACAACAACAGGGAAGATCTCTTTTGTGACAGTGATTCCTATCAGAGGACACTTACAAACTAGCTTGCAACTCAACTTGGCCATACATATGTATGAGATTCCTCTTTTGTGAATCTCAGGGAGGTAAATCAACTGAAAACGTCAACAAAGACCATATCTATTTCTAAGTGCTCTGCTGGCAGATTAGCACTGTGAGGGTTGAATATCTTCTTTTTCTTCCTGGTGATCGGGGAATTAGAAGGTCATCGGTGGCTCTAAGGGACAACTAAGAGAGAAGATGGTACCGGGAGCCTTTTAAGCGTTGCCCCGGCACCAGATGATCCAGTCCACTTTGTCGTCCCAGGAGGCCTTCATGTGGGTCACTGAAGAATATACTGACCTCCTCTTTTTGGAAGCAGCCACTGGTTCATAGGAATTGCACTGTTACATTTATCACTTCTCATCGCATATGACAGGTGTGCTACAGGGGACCTGTCAATCAAATGTGTACCCTAATGTTTGATGTCTGATTTGTTCTGATAAACTGACTGTTTCTCTCACATAACCCCTTTAAATTAAATTAAGTCCTTTTTATCATTAGTGGGCTGTTATTGAACCTTTGTCCACGCAGCGCTCACAGGTTAACATGGTCACAGTTAACCTCTTCATTCATTTGGCTGAGCTTTACTCTGCTGTGTGTTGGAGTAGATTGAAGATGAGATCAGAGGATTGTCTTTCTAAGGTTGTAGAGAGCAAAGAAGCGAGGAGAGTAGAGGAGGTTCATCCTCTGGAGGAAAGAGATGAGGCTTCATTAAAAGAGGCCAAAGTGATGTTGAGAAATGAAATATTTGTGAAAAAGAAAAGGAGAGAATGGTGTGACTGCAAACACATACACCTGAGGTTTTTTTGCACCTAAAAAGTTGCCAAAAAATAAATTTAGGACCTGTCACTTATGATTTCATGCTTTCATTTCCAGAATAAAGTCCTGAACATTGATGGAGTCAAGGTGAAGCTTCAGGTAAGAATTAAAATTTGTCCTGACAATCGTGAAATACTGTTTCAAGCACATAAAGAGATCCTGTCAATAGAAAGGTGTGAACCAAATAAAAACAGGCTCTAAACCCTCTGGCATTGTATACCTGTCAGATTGTGTTTGCTACCCCACCTGTCTAGAAAATAAAACCTACCTGATAAATGTACCTAATCTCACAAGATTAGTGTAGCACTGTCTGTGGACCTTTTGTGAAAATAATCTATTATGTATACACGAAGCACCTAAAAGATAATTAGCTTTTATCTATCTGCATGAATACTTTCTGTTAGACTTAGTTTCCTTCCTTACTCCACAATTCATACACTGTTTTGTAAACTAGTGTCCATATTGAGGAAAACTCAGCGTTGGTGTGCACTGTATGTTTGATGTTTCTGGCAGAGCATGTAATTATGTGAATCATCCCTAATGGTCTTAATTAGGGGTTTATGGAAGCTGGTCTTATGGGCCTTTGCTATGTAATGAATTCATTTGGGGTTAATTGGCTTCAAGTCAGTTTTCAAAACAACCTACATACAAACAGAGAGAGAGAGTTATTTTTTCTCCTGTAATTACCACTCTTCATCACTGCCACTTGGATCCTAGTGGCACAGTTGTCCCACGGGGCAGTCAGGAGGCAGAACCAGCATCAAAGCTGACATGTCTCAAAGAAAATAAGAAAAAGAAAAAATTGGTTAGGTATCCAAAGGGGATGATCACGCTCCAACAGGTGAGTTGCAGAAATAAATCTAGGAAATATTGTTTATACAAAAGTCAGCTGAGGTCTCCACATTTTATATAAACATTGGAATAAATTACATGTAAAGTGAAAGGGGTCACTTGTGATGAGTGTACAAATAATTCAAATGAGACTCTGCCATTTCCCTCAGCTCTACAGACCGTTTTAGCATTTTCCAACTGTTTGTTGTTGTTTTACACTATTACATTTCTCTCTACTCTTGTCAACCTGCTTTGATAATTTGTAAGCTACAAGCTGAAGACAGAGTTAGTGACTATGTAGTGAACATAGTGGAGCCTTCAAAGGCCAAAAGCTATTAGCTAGCTAGATATTTCCTTCAGAAGTTGATGGAGATGAAATCTGAGCTTAAAATTAGAGTGAATATTATATTAGCATTTTTAAGTTAGACAGAAACATGGCTCTAATTTTGCTTTTTTTGTGTGCATGCTTTTGATGTGTATATAAGTAATCGCTCAGTAAACTTTGCAGTACCTTGTATCTGTGTCCATCCTCCAGACCTCTCCATTACCAGAGTAAATTGAATGGATGCTTTCACAGTGAGCTATAGCTGACTCACTGTGCAACAGAAGACAATCTAACACAGATAGATAGAAACTTTTTTCAGTGATTACCTTCCATTCTCATTCTCTGCAGATCTGGGACACAGCTGGACAAGAGCGGTTCCGCAGTGTCACTCATGCTTACTACCGTGACGCCCATGGTGAGACACACATATGCACACACTAGAATAAACTTGCAAACATTGTACTGATGATTTTTCTTTTCTTAGTTGTAATTTTAAGCTGTGACCTTTCGGGCAGTTGACATGGAACACTTACGGCGTCACTGCAGCGTGGTATAAATCTGAGTCATCATTTATGATGTTTGTACAACATTAGTGTTCCATGAGAATGTATACATTGCACTCTGTGTGCACAAAGGTACAGTGTCATGGGATTTTAGGAACTTCAGAACCATTGCTTTGCTGTGATAATAAAGTTTTATTCCAATTATAAATCACAACTGTGTTAGTGTTGAGATGTAGATGAAGTGAGGTTTTATAGCTCTTCTAACAGCGGTTAGAAGGGCAAAAATTCAGAATTCATGGGGCCCTTTAATGATCTGTAATCACTCATCACTGATGGGTGTGTTTTTGTGTACGAGTCTGTACGTGTGAATGTAATATTATATATAATATATATTTTCCACCATCTAGTTGAATATGTGTTTGAGAATCCATGTAATCCGTTAGCAACAATATAACCTGGTGGTAGATGAGTAAAGGAGGCAGGCATGCTCTGGGAGTCTTTAGTTCTGCTGCGGCATACTGTTATGCAAAAGCCGGGGACAATGATATATACAAGAGTATACATACAGTTTTATCATGTTGCTATTATAGTCCCACACTGCTTAATAACAAATGCAGAAAGTGAACAACAGTAGAAATGCTTTTGAGTGCCAGTAAGAACAGTTGTTGCAGTTCATGTTTGTCATTTTCTATCTCCATATGTGTGGACAGGGCTTCACTTTCAATCTCTGGGCAGTAACATCTCTGTATGTGATCAAAGGAAAGTTTTACCATCTGGATCTGTGTGTAATTCAATTTGAGATTTTGCAGGTTCTGCATGTGCGTGTAACACAGCACTGATTTTTATGAAACCACACTTCCGATTGTCCACTAGTGTGATGTACTGGACTATCTTTCCATGTAAACAATCTTTGTCTTTGACTCTCCCACCATAATCACCATGTGTGTGTGTGCAGTCACCTGCCCTCCAGTGTTTGTATAAAGATTTCACCTTAGTGTTGCATGGTAGGTTCAGGCAGTTTCAAATATTCCTCAGAACATGGTGTTACATCAGGTATTTCCACATATCCTGATAATCAGATCTTTTAAATATTTATCATCTTTTCACATATCAGTTATAAGAGCTAGACTGAGAAAATAATTAGAAATAGCATCTGGTATTACATAATAAAACATATTTATTATAGCAGCCAAACATCCAACTTTATTGGTGGCCCTTACAGAATTTATGAAATCTTGATATACTATTGTAACTGTTATAAATGTAGATTTTTTTTGTGGAGCAATATTAAAGGGAAAATATTTTAGTCATTACATGAACAACCTGGCAGATACCAAGCCTATAAATGTAGCTGCCTGAGATTTACTGTGACTTTGTCTAACCTGAACAAACTTACATTTCAGCAGCAGACAAACATTAAGCTATGGAGTCTCTGATGTGTTGTACAAAAGTTGTAGTCGTTTCCCCAGCTTTCTGTACTGTGTTCAAACAAAAGTGCATGCATTTTGATCTGCCTGCTTACCTTTGTACTGTGTGCTCCCTTAACTGTCATTCTTTGTGTGCTTTCTAAAACCTCTGAAAACAAACTTAAGTTTCAGTTTGCAAAGTGTACTTTTTTTCTTCCTTGTATCCTGACAGCAAACTAGTCATGTAAGTCAGTCTTTGACAATCTGCAGGTTTTACGGTGGTGAGCCCCGATGACTTGTTACTGGTCAGTGATGCACTCTACATCTGTCTAAATCAAAGAGTTGTGAAATGCAAGTTGTTTGAAATGTATGTTTTAACTTCTTTGTGTGGGGGAACGTAAAAAAATGAACAAATAACTGTCACTGATAACGGTGCTAATTTTTCTATAGAATTGGATACTGGAAACTAGGCTACTGGTGATTAGACATCTACCTGCAATAAGAAACAACTTTTGGTTTGCATAAGGTAACATGTTGGAGGTATACAAGAGCCTGGCAACATTTTGCTTTGTTTTTGACAAGAAAAAAAATGTCGCATCTGACAACACTTCAGGGATTTAACAATAAATGATAATATCTTGAAGCTGCAAAGCTAAACTATGTTTAACACCAACAGCCACAAATTAACTTCTGCTTAAGGTCCCAAAATGATATGGTCCAGCGATGGGTTATTGAACCTGTGTAGGTTATTACTGTAGCATTTATATGCAATTATCATTGAAGTTGTAGATAGTAACAGTGATATTAAGGCACTAAAGGCATTTGCAAATCACTAAGTTTAGAGAGGTGTGACAGCAGTGTTTCATGGCCTAAAATCCATTTCCACTCACAATGTCTCACTTGCAAACACACACTGCTCCATAAACCCTAGGTGGAGGATGATAAATGGAACTAAGTGTCACTGCCATACCTTTTGGGAGCCAAAGCTGAGCTGGAGGCAGAGACAGTCCAAAGCTAAAGTGGTGGTGCATTTACAGGATGAGTGTAGGAGGGTGGAGGGACTGAGAGTTATGAGAGGCTCTAGAGGGGAGAGAGAGGGAGAGAGAGAGAGAGAGGGATGCATGCATGCAGAGGGTTATTTTGGATGTTTGTGAATAAGCACTGTATCCGTGTGGGAGATAAAATGTAGACAACTATCTAATAATTCTGGGGGTTTTTTTTCTGAAAAATTCTGTGATTATTTTGTTTCAGGTTTCAGGATGTTTTTATAGTGCTACTGCATATCTTGGTTTGTTTTGTTTGCATATTTTTCAATAAAATAGAAAACCACTGTTTGGATAAAATAGATTAAACAGACAAAATAAAATATATATATGAAAATTGCAGGTTTTGTCTGAGGTTTTGACCTCAACAAAGGAACACCCAGTGTTCCAAATAAAAAGGCATGATAGGAGATGGTTTATATTCCCACAGCATGCCTGCACCATTCATCTGTCTCATCCTAAAGTGATGGAAGGCTCTCTGCCCAGGGACAAAGGAATCTATAGATTGCATTGTAGATTGGCTTTGATTATTCAGCTCAGATCAAGCTAAACGAAATGCCCACTGCAGACCGTTGCTTGTTTTGACTTTATTTTAAATGGCCAGATTTCTTGGGCAGTAACCCGAATACAGACATGCCTGATGACATCTGAAGAAAAGGACTGTTTAGAATGCAGAACTGTTATTTGCCAGAACTCCACTGAAAAAGAGATGACTAAGCTAAGCTGGTCAAATAAAGGTTTGATTTTAAATATGTGCTTAATTTAGACTGGTTTACAAAAACATGCATATCTAGCAACTTTTATACTATCCTTGTAATTACTTTCTGCATCATAACCCACTGTGTATTTTAATAAAAATATTCATACAATCCAGGATGCATGCTGGCTTATTTAGTTGAACAAATGGCATAAAGTTTTTGTGATAGAAAATTGAAATGAATTGTTTGTGGGAGGGGCAGAAAGAGAGAACATTTAAAAGTGGAGAACAGACATGCAGTTTTCTCTAATTCCTAATGCCGCTCCCTCCATCTTTCATATTATCTTTACTGTTAATTGTTCTTGCTTTTACCTTTAACACGTCTCACCAATTTAGTTTTTAAGTCTTTCTCTATTCTGCACTAAAACTCTGTTTATCTCTTCGTACAAACCTCAGTTTCACCCTGTTTTCGCTGTAATTTCACACATGCTTCAGGAAGTGACTTGAATGCGGGTACGCCGGATGAAATCTGAAGAAAAAGCAATTTATAAATGTAATTACACCCAAGACAAAAATATTGAATTTAGTTAATTAGTTGTGCTTAATTAAACCAGTTTAACATCTTGAAATGTGCTTAAGTGACGTGCGAGCTGCTCCGTCATGCAACCAATTGTACTTTCAGAAGTGGAATAGATGTAATCATCAGCTTTTTAATGCTTTTAATGTTTTTGAACAAATAAAACATTTCAGTTTAAGCTGTTGTCTTGGGTCTGGGGTACATGAAGCCTTAGTACAGAAACAATATTTAGATAGGGAGGAGAAGGAAAGAAGAAAATTTGCTGGTCAAGACAATTTAGGGGCAATTTGTAAAAGTTTCTGGAGCTCATACCATCCTACTTTTCCACCTTGTTAAAAGAAGGTGATAACTTGTGAGGCTTCACAGTATGTGCTAATCTAGTATCAGTCTGGATTTAGGACGCAGTGTGGCACTACTACTGCTAAAATGTAGGTTGTCAATGATGTCGTACCTCAGGAAGAGCCACAGTAGAGCAGATTTATTTATTGGTTTATCTCTGGTTTTTGCAAAATTCTGACTAATCCCCTAATCAAGCTAATGGTGAAAGCTAATGGGTTTGGTTCTGGTTAGCTGATTTTTGTTAATGGAGCACATCAAGGTTCTGTACCCAGCACACTTTAAGTCTCTCTTTAGATTAATAATTTAGATAATTTAGATGTTAGATGCTCACTGGTATTCTGATTATAGACACAGCAGATCTTCATAAACTGCAGTCTAATTTTACTTGTTTATGACTCACTCCTCATTAAACGTAAAGCTTTTATTTTATATAGGCAAAATGTAGATAAGACACTGGTGACATTGTGACATCTGAGTGTGGGTAAATAATATGTGCGGCTTGATGACTGTGTTGCTCTTATGCCACGTGCTCAAAACCTAGAGTTCTCCACATGGACTGTCCATCTCTTTCTATGCACTGTTTAAGTCATTGGTACATTTTATTTATAAAGCCATTCTAGTCCAATTCCACAGTCCAAGTTCACCTTTCAATTATAATCTTAGCTCACAGGCTATATCTGCTGTCTGACCTGTTCGTGTGTTCTTGAAAAAGTGTGAAAAAGTATGTGAACTTTTTTTTTTTAATAAGAACAAATTTTTCTAATTTCCTAAACCAAGATCAAATTCTAATTAAGAACTGATTATGAAAAACATCTAAGCTCAAATTGGAAAAAAATAAAATAGTCATACAAACCATGCATGATGAAACAAACAATAAGAATAAAAACAAGTAATTTAAAGTAGCATAGGAAGTAAATAGCTTATGTGAGGGAAAGACAGAACTGACATATTTTCTTCAATGCCCACTGCCATTCTTCCATCTTTTATCTCATTAATTTGGCTCTTTCTCCTTTGTTGCTATATTGCTTTTAATTGCCACTAGTTTTCCTCCTCTTGTCATCAAGTCTTTTTCTGTTCTGCATTTGCAGTGTCTGTTCATCTCTGAAAACCCACATTTAATGAGGTTTTACTTGATCCACTGTTTTCAGTGCTCAAAAAAGAAAAAAAATGTTCTGTATATTTTAAACAAACTGTAGATAACTCGTTTAGTTAACTACTTTTTCACAAGTGATGGTAGAGGGTAACCTTTACAGTTACTAGAAGATTATAAATTGGAAAACCACTTTTGAAAAAGACGTCTGTCTTGACTTCAACGATCAGGTGATAAATGAAGAAAATTGAGAAACACCTCCAGGACTCGGCTTTATTACACAGCTGTCAATCTGTATCATGCTCATTTCTCCTGGACCACCACCTTCCTCAGCTACACAGTCCCTTGCTGCCTCTCGAATACCTGCACTCTCTGGATGAACTGTTCTGCACATAGATAGACAGGGTCATGGACTGAGGTGACTGTGCAGTTCATAAGCCCTTTTTAGCTTCTGCATAATTCATGCTGCAAAAGTACAATTTACAGCTTCTTTTCTATGAGTCAGATTCTCGTTGTCAGTTTTTAGTTTAGCAGCCTTGTTGACAGTGATACTATTGATTGGGCAAAACCAAATAGTATTCATTTTGTAAGATATAAATTAAGACTGCTCAATAAGAAAAAGGCCAAACAGGTGAAATCTTTTTCCTACATGTGATGCATCAGCCTTGTGCAAAGAGTGAACAAAAAATATTTCACGTTTCAGTTTGACAGGTCATTTAAATATTAAGTTGAATATTAAACATGTTCTAAAAGTTCTTTCCACCAAACCACCACACATTAATTTATAATATATGTAAATTTGTCATTAATTTTCAAACAATTAAAGTGAACTTTCTTTCTTTATTTGTTTCAGCTCTTCTTCTGCTGTATGATGTCACGAACAAAACATCCTTTGACAACATCCAGGTAGGTGTTTTTTGTTAAATGATTAGGTTGTTATACACTCACTGTCCATTTCACTGTGTAGACTTGTGCAATCTAATGCAATCCAATACAGCAGCTCTGCCATAATTGTAATTATTTTTCAAATTTCTCAGTGTTTAAAATGAATCAGGTGATAATTCTGCTGTGTTTAAAACTATAAACTAGATTGTACTGCTGTGCCTATTAATATGACTGTAAATGTATGAGTGTAAATAACTTATTTTTATTTCATCCTGTGTTGCCAGATCCAATTATATACTTTACATAAGCTGCTATAATGTAGAAATGTCTGTGTCAAACTTCATGTCTAGTGTGATAACTTGAAATTTGGTTCATTAAAAAAGATTGTGTATGTCATACAGTATCTCAGCCATTACTTTTGAGTGCATATACCTTGTAATACTCATATTTTCATCTAAATCAGTCCAGAGATAAATAACAAAACAAACAGATGTAAAATAGACTGGAATTGATTCTCTGTGTCACCTTTTTTAGTCCAAACCTTATGTGGACTTCTCTGGAAGATTCAGTTGTCCATTATCTGGCAGACCTCCAGTTTCTTTCTTCATCTCTCTCTCTTTTTCTCTCCACTAAACCCAAATGAAGCCAGTGTCTTGGTCAATATTCTTAAAAGGCTACTTTCTCATAAGATACCTGTTTTGAGTTGTTCGGGAGGGGGACCATCATGGACTGGGCATACTAACTCAGGACAGATAGGCTCTAGTAAGCCCACTGTCCAGCATTAGAACAGTTCTGCTGATCAGTGAGATACATCATTTGTTCAGCTTGTTGGCACAGACTGTAAATGTTCATGCTCCATGCACTCTGACGACAGAAACAAAGAAAACAGATTAGATGATGAAGGATGACACTGACTTTAAAGAAAATCCTCTAAGCACTCATACAAAGGAAATCATTTATTAGATCAGAGAATTTTATTACCTACATGACCAGGTGGATTCGATTTATGATAAATGTTGCATGAATTAATGTTACAGCTTTAGTTTATAAAGGTTGTTTGTCACAGTCTGTGCTTGGCTACACGTAAATCACATTTATGAATTCAGTAATTAAAAGAATAATATAGGTTTATACAAAATCAACAATTATTTCAGAATTTATTTTTGGCAGCATTGGTCACTACAATATACAACAATATAAAACATCTTAGATTGTGGCAGGTGTAAAAGTCAAATAGTTTGCAGTTAGGATCGTGTACTGACCTTTTCAGAGTCATCTCCTTTATTACCATCCTCCAAGCTGATATTTGTCACAGGGACCGAAGTTGTGCCGACTGGTGTCACACTGTCACCATACCTGCTGTTTTCCTCTGTGTAAGTGTAGCCTGCTGCAGAACGGGTGGCAATTTTCAACAGCTATGAATGACAGTGGTCATCACAGAAAAATGGCTCTTTCTGAGCACACTACAGCAAAGTAGCTGTTAAAGGAAGCCACATCTGTCCCACAGAGATCATTAAAGCAGAAAAGGGGCATCTGTAGCCCTAGATGTGAACAGCAGCTCAAGGACCGAGAGAGGAAAGAAGGATATGTGTATGAGTACAGTAGCTGGGGGGAAAAGGATGAGTAACTTACTTTCAGCCATCAGAAACAAAGTCTCCTACCCTGTAAGTATTGAGCTTGTGTAGTTACAAAAGACCTTTGCCCTTTGTCTTATCTCTGTGTGGTTCAACACAGTGCTTTAGGCTATGTTCTGTACTGAGTTCTTTGAAGGAGACTGATGCAGAGTACCTGCACTCTATCTACAAAGTGTCCTTCACAGTGTTGTGCGCTGCAATTCTCAGCATTTGAGTTTTCAGTGTTGTATTGCACTACTATTGTTTATCACTTTATAATCAAATGATGACTAGGGATGCACGATATCATCATCTAAGATAATATCTTCTTTGTTTTTTAAGCGAAATGCCAGTTGACATTATCCACTCACTCCAAAAAAACAAACAACAACAAAAAAAACATGGTTGTGCATGTGCATTGATTGCATGCAGTGCCATAGTCCATTTGTGGTTGAACCAACACGCCCCAAGATAAAAATGAGTGAACAAGCAACGCCCTAGCCCCTCATTTCCACCAGACATGGAAGTGATGCGTTTCCAGTCCAGAGAGTTGATGTCTTCCACTTTAGTCAGTGGTGGTGTTTTCACTGGATGCAGCTCAGAAGACAAAGAAGAAAGAATTAAACTAAAGAGACACATCAGGACCACAATAAGCTGCTTTCATGGTTCACATGGTGCAGAGGACAGAACATGTCACAGCCGTGGCCATAAACCAAACATTAGCCGCTCCACATAAATACCACCAGATGCACAACCCTGTCTCTAGGTAGCAATTAATAACCTATTAGTAAGAAAATAAATGTACCTTTCATAAACAAATTTTTAGGCTGAACAAAAAAATAAAAAAGATAGTTGGGTTAGGTTGAGGAGTACAGTCAGTGAGTAAAGTCTTTGCTTTCATTGGATAATTGCTGCAGAGATTAATGCTTCAGCTGGCAACACAAGGAGATCAACTGACTAAGTGAATGCACTGCATGACCATGTTTAATCAATGATTATTTTTCCCCTGATGGAATAGGAAAAGTGTAGTATTACAGAAATATAACCTGAGTAAATACAAAATGCAGTTTTTAAATGATGATTTCACTTATGATTTTCAACTATGATCCCCATACTTATACATACATACTGTGGACTGATGGGGCAAAAGTTGAACTTTTTCATCAGGCATAAAACTAACACAGCATTTCATTAAAAAAAAACATCATACCAACAGGCAAACGTGGTGGTGGTAGTGTGAGGGTCTGGGGCTGCTTTGCAGCATCAAGACCTGGATGACATGCCATTATTGATGGAACCATGAATTCTGTGCTTATGGGATCTCATCCCATATTCCATATCACACAGTGTGTTTACCTTTTCATATAGGGCCAGGCAGGTTTGGGCAGCTTTTTTCACCTAAATAAATGAAATCATCATTTAAACTGTATTTTGTATTTACTCAGGTTATCTGAATCATTTAAGTGTGACAGATATGCAAAATTTAAAAAAAATCAGGTAGGGGGCCAAGCAGTGCATCTGTAACAGCTGTATTTTGGCGTGGCCTGTGTGAGTCAAGAAGACTGACTGGCCATGCCAAAAACAGGTGTAGAGGTCATGTGCTTTTAGTATTATGATGTTGAAAGATTGTCATTTAAGGGAAATACCAATCTTGTGAAGTATGGGACTGCAACTGCTGATTATTTTCATTAATGAAGTTTTTTAGATTTTCTGTTAATTAAATAACATTTAATTGTTAAGATTTGTTTAGCCCATATAGACTATTATAATGAAATGAAAAATTAACAATTATGAGAGTATTAACAATAATATATAACAGAGAAAATGTAAATGTCAGGTTTGATTTCTTTTTTTTTTTAATTAACCCTTCAGTAAGAAAATGAAAGAAAGGGTTCATTATCTTGGTTTATGAATAATCAGACATTGTACAATAAATGACAGCACCAATTTATCTGCAGCTTAAATTAAGATAGGCTCACCAAAGTCTTAGCCAGTCTAATGATTTGCTTCTGACTGAATAACTGATTTACAAATAATCGCATCATTGTAATATATCAATAGTCACCACTAATCCAGTGTTCTACAAAATGCAAAGGTGCAGTTTCAACACTGTTGAAATGTTATTTATTATTTATTAATATTTATTATTATTTGAAAGTGAGCTTTTAGACTCACAGAAATAAATTAGGCATTAATTAACTAACTTAACTAGCTAGGAAAAAG
>OMLM01002729.1:21535-33984 GCA_900302695.1 Helostoma temminkii
AAATAGGACTGCCATTTTGAGAAAATATGAACTGTATTTTCTTTTAGCATATCTAAAGGCACCATGAAGTTTTTAGAAATATCAAAGACAGATTTGTCATAAGTACATAACCATATTGTTTATGGGACAAGAACAGGCATATATTGAAAAGTTGGGACTTTTTCTAAAACACAATAAAAATATATTTCATTTCATTAATTACTTCATTAGAACTGTTATTTATCTGACAAAAGTACAAAGAAAACATTCTCACTGACCAACTTAATTGTTTCAATGTCGGCATCATTTTAAAAAAAGGTTGTGAGGCATTTTTACCACTATATTACATGACCTTTGTTTTTAATGATGCTTTTTAATTGTTTGGGAACTCTGAATACTAATTGTTGCAAGTTGGCAAGTGGAATAGTTGGAGAATACAAACTGCTCAACAGTTTGTGATCACCATTGTCGGATTCTCCTTTTCATGATGCATTTTCAACAGGAGACAGGTCAGGTGTAGGCAGGCCAATCACACACATCCACTCTGTGCCACATTGTTGTAACATATGCAGAATGAGGCCTGGCCTGGCATCTTCTTGGGAAAAGATATAGCTAGATACAGTTATTCATTGAGAAATCGAATAAGAAATAACAAAAAACTTGCACTAGCTAATAAAAAGTGTCTATTATGTTACTCTTTTCTGTTATCATTTTCATTTTTATCTCATCTGCTGTGCACCAGCACTTAGTTTGTCTTCTCATGTCCATACACAATATGTTAGGCTACCTGTTACATAATGTTTGCAGGTGCAGTAACCTACAGTACTGACCTGGAGGAATTACAATTTCATAACATTCTTTTTTAAGAGCTTTTACAAAGACAACATGTTATTCATGAGAATACACCTCCTTTGCATGAAACACCTAGCTCCACTCTGTTGTCTGGACACTTTTCTGATAAGATCCTGAAGTTGTGATTCCAGGATTTTGACTTTTTCTGTAGTTTTCTCTCTTCTCTTTAACCCTCGCTATTGTCTCTTTCTTTCCATTCTTCAAACCATGGCACTAAGTAGGGCATTGTGTGACTTTGATAATCATCCATGAGAAATTGTGAACTGTATATAAATACACAGATTAAACAAAGCACTAAGGATTTTTTGTAATGTATATATTTTTTAAGGTTTTTTTAAGAATTGTTTCAGCCCCAGTTTACAATGGTACCTTCACATGTATGCAAGACACTGATCTATTCCTATACTATCATAGATGAAGACTTCTGCACCTTTGGATGCCGACATTATAAATGGTCTTCTTCTTTTTGGCACCTAGAACTCACCATCCATTTTCCAGAAAATAAGCTGAAACTTGAATCTCCCTGACCACAGAATATGTTTCCACTGTTTTTGGTCGATCTCACATCAGCTCAATCTAGAGAACACTTCAGCATTCATGCTCAGAATTTATATTTGACTTCCTCCTTGTATAATGGAGTTTCAATTTGCATTTCTGGATGCAGTGTTAGACTGTATTAGTGGTAGTTTTTCAAAGTACTCCCAACCCCACGTGTCTGTTGTGTTGGCCCTCACACTACAAGCAGCAGGTCATAGGATCTGAGTAGTTGCCAGTTTTTAGCCAGGTGATAAAACTATATTCATCAGGGTAACATAATGGTTTTTCACGCAAGACTGTCTGAGTTTTTGAAAGTCATGCACATTCAGTTCAGTATAGTTTTTGTCCTTTATGTTCTAAGTTTTCTTTTTTTCTTCTTCTGTTTTTTTGCCACCAAGTGATAAGTAAAAACCCATCCTTGCTTGCAAAAACGTTGATCTTTCACGGATGCTTCTTTTGTTTTTATTTATTTTGTTTCTGCCCCAACTTTTGTTGACTGTGTTGTTGGCATCAAACTCTTAATTTGCTTATATTTTTAAAATACAATGAAGTTGGTCAGTAAAAACACTCTTCATACGTATGTCAAACTAATTGACAAATCACAGATTTCATTGCATTTCAGAAAAAGTAATGCTTTATTTTAATTATTGAGATGGGGTTTTTAGATGCATTTGTTTGCTGTGCTATTACAATAAAGTATTTTTTTGAATTAAAAAGGTTTAGTGTTGTTTGAAAATAACTAATCTAAAGGGCTAGACAGTTTGAAATCCATAGACGAGACCATTCTGAAGAAAAAGTATTGTTTTGGCATAGCCTTGTGTACAGACTTATAGATCTATAGTCCATAAAAAGAAATGTGATACATAAAAAGCTGTTCCATGGTGGGGGAGTGTTAAGCTGTGTCTCACATAAAAAGAGTGGGATAAAAGAATTATGTTTTCTGTGCTCTAGGAAAAGCATTTTGCAATCATATATTGAAGATAGACTTCTTGTGTACAAAAGTTTACCGTAAGCACAGTTTTACAATTTTATTTTCATAAAACAATTTGCTTTTTTTTTTCCAAAAACACTTTTCAATATGATTGACAATTTTATCACATAATCCCAGAGCAGTGTGTGCTTTGTTTCAGTTTGCACAAGATGAGTCATCCAATCACTATTGATCTGTTTCCTTATCATTTCTCCTCTAACTAATTGTAACTGTTAACACTGTAGCTCCGTAAACATTCTTGTTTTTCGTTTGTTTGTTTGTTGATGCTTTTTTCTCCTCCTAGTCATTCTTTTATTCAGTGAGGCGCTTTTTGCTCTTTATCTCAAGCAGTTAGTCAAAAAAAATGTTGTTACTCTTTAGATTAACAAAATACTCACAGAATCCAGCACATATAGATACAAATGTTGCATGTTTCTCAGTATTTTGTTAATCTTTAGATTATAAATACAATGTGATTCTCTTCTCTTTTGGGAGTGTTTTATCTCCAACACAAATGCTGACCTGTAATTATGTTGGTTATAGTTATCACATTCGTGCTGTCCCTTTATCATCCACACAGAATGATGAATAGAGTGTGCAAATGGATTTCAATTGCATGTACAAACAGAGTAGTAAGTAAAAAAGCGTGGGAAGCTTTTGCATGGATTTTTTTTTGATGAAATGAAAATTAAATACAGCACATTTTCATTCCTCTAAACAAAAATGTATTTGTAACAACTATGGCAATCAAAGTCTAGTAACACAGCAATAGTAATAAATTATCCAGCAGCATTCTTGTCTGGTTACATTTGCATTTGCAAATTTGCATTAGGACAGTGAAAAAGTCTCAGCCACTGACTTTTCAAACCTTTTTCAATAAAAAAACATTGATTATATGCAATAATAAATCATGAAAATACTCCCTTATGTAATGAGGCTTTTATTGTAAGAAAGCGTGTTTGCACACATTATTGCTGATTATTGCTTAATAGTTTGTTCAGTAACATTGACTCCATAAAATTTGATTGGAAGGAAATAAAACACACAAAATGACTTCTGAAGTAATTTTGTAATTTGGAATTAAGTATGTATACCTCAGATATTCCTTCTGATCCAAACTAATCCAAACTAATGGCTGCATATTAAAAGCTGAGTAAGTGCATAATATAATCTGTTGAAGGTTGTGTTTATATAACAAATGAAGGATATTATTTAATTACATTACTGCAATGCTGTAAAAAAAACTGGGTATCTTTGGAATTTGCACAAAACAATGTATCAGAATCAATTCTGTGTCTTTGTTGTTAATAAGCCTGAAGCATGTCATGACGATAGCGCTGGATCTAAAATGTTGTTGGGTCCATAACGGCAGAACAAGCAGCACTTGATCAAAGTAGAGGCATCTCAACAGAGGTCACACTTCTCCCACACAAGCTGACTCTGTATCAATATCTCAAAGTTGGTAAGCTCTATGGCTTTAGGTGTTTTTTTTTAGCTTTTTCACATTTCCTTGCTCTACTGTTTGTTTTATTGCAGCCTATCTTATTAACTTAAAGTAATATATAAATGAAATATAAAATAACATATATCTATAGGGTGATTTTTAAGCCCCTTTTATCCAAAAGAGTAAACTTTCAAGAGATGAATTGGATCTACAATGACTAACAAGGCGTCAGTGTGACTGACAGGAAGGCACAGAGACTCACAACCCTTTTTGACACACAGTACCTGTCAGCTGGAAATAACTGGCACACATGTCAGCAAAGAGAACATGATAATGAGGCCTGTATGTGCACACAATCACAAAAGCTGACACACACCAGTGTCTGCATCTACAGTCCTGCAATGAAGATGGGTAATTTTATGATAAAGAAATACATAAGGTGGCACATTTACAGGTTTGTTTTTTTTAACCCATGTCACAAATGCAGCTTCTCACCTAATTTTAAATCCATACACCACATCAAGGAGGCACATAACAACATTCTAAGATTCTTTGTTTTTTTATATGAAGACCAGTGAAAATGTCCCTATTCTTCCCTGTGTTACTACTGATTGACAAGTCTGTAGCAACACAAAGAAGGATTTAATACAGAAAATCTATTCAATTTGTACAGAATTTCAGACCTTAAAAGACAAAAAGATTTTCTAGATTCTATTATTTAGACATAAGATTTATACCAAGTGTATTATTACTAGCCTGTACAAAAATGTATTTTGTGTCACGGGATCACACTTGCATCATTAAATTCCAAAATTTCTAAGAAAATAATCATATACAAACAGTTGTCCAGCAATCCAAGTGGAGGACTTGTATAGAGTATCCATAAACACACATATATTCTTTATGTGCAGATTGTTTATGACTCCAGTGTTGCCATAACCAATGTTGTGGCCGAATATTCTGGTGAGTACATATACATGATTAATTCATTCTGAAGAATAGTATATAAGTCATATAATAGATGGCAAGTATAAAGATGACTAATTTTTACATTTTACATCGGCTGTACATGTATTTGCTTATAAAATGTGAAACATGATGTACCATACTCTTCTAAATGAAGAAGTAGAGCTGTATGTTCAAACTTGTACTTTGAATGCAACTTGGGGCCTCAAATTTAGTTGCACTATTCTCTCTTGGTTTTGTTTTTCTCTAAAAAACAAGACCTTCCTGTACAAATATTGTGAATTGACCTTTTCATCCTCTGCTCATCTGTAATTTTTCTTCCAATTTGTGCTTGTGTTTCTTTGTGCGGTTGTTCAGGGACCCAAACTGAATCATATTAATATCTATAAATACTTGATTAAATAGCAGAAATTGACCTTTTCCTTGAGGCAAGCAGTCATTTTATGTGTTCACTTGAAATCTCTACAGTAAGAGTGTTCTTTTTACCATCCAACCAATAAAAAACACAACAGAACTCACACATGAATTACTGCCACTTTCCACTTAGCAAAACTTCTTGTAAAGGCTTCAATCAAGTTTATGTCACGCTGCTCAAAACTATATAATTAATTCAAACAGAATACACAGGTTGATGGTCAGTATTTATGCCCAGGATCTGCAGCTCAAAAGGAAATTGTGGAGAGTGTAGAGAAAAGTGAGGATGGTTTCTCTATATATGCCTCATATTCACTACAGCTTTTCAAAGCACATCAGTCATACTGACGTGTCTTACTCTCATGTTTGCTTTCAGATCAGTTAGACATGTGAGACGCTTATAAACATAAAAGCCTTTTACTTTCTTGTCAAACCACAGAAAACATCTTACAAAGCTGTTGTTGTCAAGTTTTGTTTTTTATATCAAGTTTTACAACAGACATTGTTCATTGATTTGTCTTTTATGTGTATGCTGCTAAAAAACAACAATCAGATGGAAGCATGCAGAAGTAAGTCACAAAAATGTCAAAAAAAAACATGTTTTAAAACACTAATACAAACATTCTTAACCTTGGTTTTGAATAAAATGAATCTATAGCTATATACAATCACCGACCACCTTATTAGGTCCACCTGTAAAATCTAATGTAATCTAACACAGTAATACTACAGTGCACTCCAGTATGAGTAGACATACATAGAATTATCACCTGTCTGACAGTTTCAAGTTAAACACTAATAAATTTAAATTGTTAAAGTAGAATTCATGACAGAGCTGATGTATTGGAGTTGTACAGGTGTTCCTAATACAGTGGCCAGTCAGTGTATAGAGTATATATACTTGTGTAGCATTTTCTGTACAACCGATTGTGTACTTGTATGAATGTGTGAAAACACTTCTTCCTTCTTGTATCAGACAGCGACACAGTGACACTCCGTTTAGCTCAGCTGTCTTGCGGAGCTTAAACCTCCTCTCAGGGGAGAAGTCCTACTTTCTCCCTGCGCTCCTCTGGGTCGCCTCACTCTGACTCCGGCTGTTGGAAGCAGACTTCTCCACTTTGTTTGTTGGTGTAACACTCTGATCAAAGCTTGGCAAGAATAGCGCTGTCACCCATAGCAAATCTGCTTAGACAGTGCAGGAGAGGAAAGTTGGGTCATGCGGAAATACTCTGAGGCTCCTTGAGGAAATTTAGTCATGTTCATAATTATGCTCAGGCATGACCTGTAACAAGAAGCAAATATTCCGATTTTTGAGTGTATACTTTGTTCTTAGTGATGAGAACACTGGAATTTAAGGAAAAGCTGCTTTTGTGTTAATGTAAGGGATATTTTTCTGTTTTGAGTCAGTTGAGAGATGGCTCACAATAAGATGATTTGATCTGGATTTTTATATTTTATAATGTGTTTTTGTACCTAATAGTAAGATTATTTTTGATTTAATATTTTTTGGAAGGCTTAGCTTTGGAATTTAAAATGTTACAGATGTTGTTTATTTCTTAATGCTTCTATATTCACTTCAGAGTTTATGAATTGCTCCAGCCATTAGCTGTGTTGTCATATATGGGAACATCCAATAAACAGGATACAGTGTGTGCAATGGTTTTAGCTGTTTTGAAAATGTAGCTCTTGTGTACTAAAAAGTGCTACTAACATTTATATTTTGTTATTTGGCAGAAACCTTTATTAGATCCAACTTAAAATTAAGGTGTAAGCAGTGCATCTACTGTAAGTCAGGGAGAAGGCATTTAAAGGAAAGTGCCATGAAAATAAATTTTCATTTTGTAAGACATAAGAGCCAGATAAGGGAGAAAATTTTTCTTAAATGCATCAAACATAAAGAGTTCTGTCTTTAATGTTTCTGTTTGTTTGTTTGTTTGTTTCCTGGCAAAGCACATTGAGGGATTGTACCTGCATTAGAGTTCTCAGACAGGAAGGTACTGTTGACATGACGACCAAAACATCTGTCTTTGAGAGATGAAGATGAGTTGAAGATGTCTTTCTCTCATTCAGGCAGAGATGAGAACTAGTGATTATACAAAAACAGAGTTTTGGTGTCAGAAAACATACTTTACCGATACTGTAGTTTGAGAAACAAATGCTGTCTGTTGATACTTCACATAGTTGGACATGTTTTGGTAGTTATTGAAAAAGTACTAGAGTTTGATACCCAAACAGATGAGGTAATGATTTGCCAAGAGCTCCGGCCAAACTGTTTTCCTCACTGGCTTCACTCCCACTCGTAGTAGCCTACTACTGTCTGTCGCCTGGCTCTGGTGCTAAGAAGTGTAGGCCCCCACAGACATTACTACAGCTGCGGGTGTGTATTACTTTGATGTACTGTACTACACACAGTTGAAAATTGTACCTATGAAATACTAGTGTGCTTAATTACATTATGAACTGTACATTGGCAATGTCTATAGTTTCAACTAGCAACAGTTACACAGAGCACTGTTGTATGGAGTTTTTGGGGGAAAACTTAATACTGCCCTGGCTAGTCCACCTTGAGGAGTACTGTGCTCTTTTCAATGACAACAAAGATAAAACAGATACAAAATGATATTAGAATTACCCTCACATACCTCTACCAGTGACATCTTGTCTCAACAATGTCATAGTGCAGCCAGCAGCACTGTGTCTGCTCAGCTTTTATCTTTCTTCCTCTACCTTGTCCTGCACTGCCACAGTCTGTCTCTCCATCTTGCTGCTTTTTGACGCTGTCTAGGCCTCTGTCACATCTCTCCCTCCATCACATCTGTCTCTCTGCCACTGTTATCATCTTGTATTTCTACAGTCGTGCAGTGTGAATTTCAGTAGTGCATTTGGTATTATAACTTTACAAAATGTAATATTTGATAGTAAGCAAAAATTACCCATTTTGTTAATGTTGACTGTGGTTTCAAATCACCACATCTCTAGGGAACAGATTTAAGAGGTGATATTGTGAAATAGGAATTAAACAGTGGAGTGCACCTGAGGTTTTTTAGCCCAAACACACTTTCAGCTGCATCTGATTTGCATTTAATACTTTAAATTTTTGGGCAATGAGCAGAGAAATGTATTGCCTACTCTGCCACTATGCCACATTGTCACTGACATTTGGATCCCTGGGCATTTGGCAAGAGATCCTGGTATTAGCCTTGAATAAAAGATGAACCCAGCCCAGGGTCCTTCAGCCATTGTCCCTGAGGATATTAGACTTACTTGGAGCCTGGTATTCATCATTCTGAAGGATTGTTCTTCTAAATAATCAGAGAAGTAAATAGATTTATGTTATCTATTTTTGTCTGATAAAAACCACTTGTGTTGCTGTTTTCCTTCCTTTATTGAACCATCTATTTTCTCTGTTCACAGTGTATACAATAGGGATGTGCGATATATATCGTCTAAGATAAGATCGTCATTATTTTAACAATGTGCCAGCTGACATTATCGAGTATGTCACTCAAAGTAGTGATACCCTGTCACACAGTTGCACTATGTATTGATTGCATGCAGTGCTACGGTCATGTCAGAGTTCACCACCATCACGACCCACAGATTTGATACCTTTTAAATAACCCCTCAATGCAACATATTCTGTTGTCAACAGAGTTGATCGCTTTCACTTAAGTCAATGGTTGTGTTTCCACCGAACACTTCTACTTTTTTGAGTAGTTTTTAAAAACTGTAATTTTATTTTTACTTAAGTAGATTTATTTTTAAGTATTTGGTCTTGTTTTTTGGAGCCTTGTTTGAGTGAGCATCACCTACAAAGATGTTGAGTAGTACTTTGTCAAGTAAATAAAATGCAAACATTTTTGTGGGATTCGATTCCCCATCTTAATGTGGGAAAATCCTCACACTTCTTTAGCTAGAGCCAGTGAACCACCAACAGTCCATGTCAGTAGATTGCTTTACATATTCAGTTCATAGAACATCCAGACTGACATCACTTCTAACATAGTGGTAGCCAAATCAACTTGTAACCACCATGTATTAAGGAAATTTTTAGCTGACTAATAATACATAAATGTTATAGCTATGCTAAAACTAATAGTGCTCACTGTCACTTCATCAAAACAAATGGGTGATGGTCTTTTGAGTGTTGTTTTGCAGTTTAAAGTCTGTTTTTATTAAAATGTAAACCCTGGCCATTTGTCTTGTGAACAATGGAGGCATTGTTAATTCCTAAAATATTCCTTTCCTGACTTTGTAAATCAGAATGTAACAAATCATTACACAGAGCACGATGGTGCCTCATTTTTGAATCAGACACATTAAAAAAAAGTTGAGAAGCCATCTCCACTGACTCAGTACATTTAAAATCTATGTAGCATGCTTTCAAAATAAGCACAAGGAAGAGAAAAAATTTCTCTTCTACTTTTCTGCTGCATGTATATGCGAATTCCCAGTAACTAGGTTACGTAAGAGCATGTAAACTTGTTCCCAGATTTCCTGAGAAACCTGGTTTCTCTGGGCAACCTAATTACTTTTGTGCATGTTAACGCAGTGATTACCTTTTACAAAGTCCGCTGTGTCATATCATTTCTCCTGCATGCTCTACAGAGGCATCCCTGCCCCCCGCTGAAATCAAGCAACCTTTTCTACATCGAGAGCGAGAGAGCTCTTAATAACTGATTGTGGTTTGTCATGTACTGTATGTTATTTAAGCATACTTACTGTATTAAAACTAGTTTACTTTTCAATTATCACTTCATTTAAAAAGCTGTCCAATCTCTTTCACACTGGTGTTATTGGGAGGTTATGTATGAATAAATGGTAAAAAAAAATATGCCCTCAAGAAATATAAATATCCATAATCTCCCGCTCATTCCATTGATAATGTTTGCTGTAGATCAAAAGTGCAGGACTGATCCATTTCACTGATCCATTTGTCTAAGTCCTGCTATAAAAAGATAATGAGACTTTAATTCTCCAGTGGAGGTGACATGTGGCATCATTTGCAATCAGTAACTGTATCTGTGAAATGACCCAAAGGGGAAACACCATAAACAGCTAAATTATTTTATTCAAGCTATGGTTCATTACCTGAAACCGAAGCATATGGAGAGAGTTATTAAAAGGTAAGTTATCAGTTTAGGGTTTGCTCAGGCTCCTTCTGGAAGGATCAAATGTGGCAAAGTCAGGAGATGATTAACAATAATCATCTACTTCAAATGCTGAAATGCTGTGTCTGCCAATAAGTTCACAGAGACTATTTTTAAAGGATTCACACAATTTAATAAGAAGCAGCAACAGTAAACAGCCCAGCAAAGCAACATGTGGATGATGAGAAATCTTCATAAAAAACTTGTGATGAAAACTTGATGTAATCCATCCTTTCAGCACTATATTGAAGAGTGATATAAATTCGAACAATGCAAGACAATAATTTTTCAGTTATTTCAGAATAGCGGAGAACTCGGTCAGACCGAGTGCCTTCGCACACAAAAACAGTTTGGCCAAATGCAGTACAAAATGTTGTCTTATATAAATTTAATCATATCAGTGTTGTACACTTCAAATTAAAACCTGTGTTAAATATTGGTTAAAAAGTTTAAATCACCCAAACATTAGAATTCAAATATCAAAGATATTAAGTCTATATTCAACCAGTTTCCTTTTGTCTGCGATAAACCAGCACACAGCAGAGTGTGAGAGAGTGTTACTGATGACAGCTGAGTAAATTTAGCCTCTAAAAGTGCTTGACTTACTCATGGGTTCATTTTGCAAGATGATGGCCGGTAGCAGAGTGAAATGCAGAACTTTTATTTTTACATATTGGTATCATCATCATTATCATGCATCATCATGTGAGCCTGTAGGTGACCATGCATCATTATGTTTGATGTGACGCCAACTGGTTTATCTAGTTTTTATTTTAAATATCTATTTTTTCCCATTGGTTACATTTTTCTAATTATGTGCATTGCTCTCAAATGTTTTCAAATAGTTTTTACTTATCCAAATGTCAGTCATCAGTAAAGCACATCAAATTGCAAAACGTGTTTAAAAGTTGCTATAAATGTTGACCAACTGCTTATCATGCATGAATGCACCCAGCACACCGTTATCATCTGTCATCTAATGTGACCTTTGGCTGTAGGTAACCCTGATGAAATCATTTTACAAGAGTCATCATCTGAATTAATT
Organism: Helostoma temminkii; assembly: GCA_900302695.1. NCBI lineage: Eukaryota > Metazoa > Chordata > Actinopteri > Anabantiformes > Helostomatidae > Helostoma > Helostoma temminkii. Next base: position 32,893 of record OMLM01002729.1, read on the forward strand.
ACACTGAGCTGTCAGAGGAGAAACAGCTGTACTGCCAACTGCTTGTACAGTACAATGTGCTGTCTATTAAGGAAAACAGTGATCGATCACCTGCCAGTCAGAAATCAATTAAGCTTAGCTTTAGCTGGAGAATTTGCAGGTGTGTGAGCTGATTAAATGCTCATCAATGGTGAATGGATGGCCCAGGTACTGTCAGAGCTCATACAGACAGAAATGCTGTTTGTTTCCCCATAAAGCTTTATCTTTCCCCTGTGTACATGAGGTAGTTAAAGCAGGATGGAGCAGACTGTGTTGATTAAACAGAGGATGAGCGTCTGTTACGGTAATCTCACAGTATTTCTCACACAACCTCTCTTGCTTTTATCCTTTTTATCTCTTGCCCCTGCCTTAGTTTCTACCTGCATATTTCTTTTGATTACTTTATCCATATTCATCTTGTAAATGGTAGAGTCACTCTCTCTTTCCTCCTCCTCTTTATTCATGTTATTACATTTAATTCTCAGGTTTGTCCTTGTCAAGTCCTTGGCATGGTTTTCTTTAACTGAAGACCTTTCCTGCCTCTTATCTCAGGTTGTTCTTTCTGCTTGTCTAACAGCTACTTGTCATCTGTCCTGTTTTGTGACCAGGCATGGCTGACTGAGATTCATGAATACGCCCAACAGGATGTAGTGCTCATGCTGCTTGGAAACAAGGCAAGGCATTATGCAAAATATTTGGAAGCGAGCTAAGGCTCGATGTGAAAATGTTTTGTCAACCTAAGAGTATTGAAAAAGTTTTCATTAGCATAAAGCTGGCATTGGTCTGCTTGGTTTGATTCTGATCAGTTTCCTTACCTACATTATAATTTTGCTAATTTTCAACAAAGCTTTTTTTATGCTTTATTTATTTAGTTGTTCACTTTAAAAGTTGCCAAGAATTTCCACACCAAATCCATGTCTGAAAATAGTCCCTGAAAAATGGAGTATTTACTTGTGGTTTTAGGAGATTATTTATAAAAGATATTTTTAAGGATGTAAATCTTTAGTGAGAACAAATTGGACTAAGAAGTTCTGAGAGACAGACGGTCTCTTAGAACTGTCTGTTAATTTAGAT
>OMLM01002733.1:10606-58846 GCA_900302695.1 Helostoma temminkii
ATTAGAATCCAACACACACACACACACACACACACACACACACACACACACACACACACACACACACACAAATCCCAACAGATCAAAACACTGCACTCCATCAAATCCACTGAAAAGCCTGTTTACTGATGATCTGGTGTGACGACAACAGGCAGCTAGAGTGAGAGATGAAGGGAGAGGGGTACAGAGAGAGAGAAAGAGAGAGGTGACGGGTGAGAGTGGTTGAGACAGTGAAGCAGTCAGGGAGTGGCCGACTGCAGGGGCTTTTATTATCAGCTATTGTAAAGGAGTTAGGTGGGATAATTGGTCTCTTACGCTCAATACACAGCATGCATTTTTAATGAGCCCACACTGTTGCTCATTTAATATATAGGGACTGCAGATAAGGGCGAACCACTGAAATGCCGATGTTTACGGAGAACAGTGGGGAAAGTGAGACATGCTTAATTATTTTTATGCTCTGACTTCCGATGTTGATGTTATTAGTAGTTTGTTGCATAATTGACATATAATTGTCTCTCATGGGTTTTTCTGTGTAAAACTCTGGTAGACTCTTGTGTGCATGCAAATGTCAAGAACCTGGTAGTTTCAAGATATTTTTCCAAGATATTAGAAAATATTGGATATTATTCCTCTTCAGCCAGATGCTGTGAGGAAGTAAAGGAATAAAACACACTCCAGCTCCAGCCAAGAACTCCGACATGTCAAAGAACCTCAGAATGTTCTTGCTCACCTCAGTGCAATGACAAGAACAGAATGCCAGTTTCGGGCGGCACGAAAAGGCCAGAAATGACAAGGAAGTTAGGAGGCTGACGGCAGTGACCAGTAGAAACTGAGTTTAAGTGACTTAAGAAAACTAACACTTATTTAGCCCCAGTAAGAGTCCCCCTCTCCTTGTTGAAGGGCATAGTGCCTGGGCTGCCACCTCGTAATAGCATTAAACACCTCCCAATGTGATGCTGGGGGAGTGAGTACACTGCAACCCAAAGGATGTTAAAGGGCTGCTTATAATAGAGGACTGGACTTGGACTAAGAACAAAACATGGTGAGGAAGAAGGGGGGTTAAAGAGGGGTGGCAGGAGGGATAAAGAGAGGACAGAAGGAAGAGAGAAGAGGTGGCAGGTGGAGGGAGTCTGATTAATGTCAGGTCCTTCTGCCTCACCCGCTCTCTCCCTGCCTTCCTCCCTGGCTTCCTTTGGGAATTACACAGATCTCCTCCAGCATCCTGAAAATAAAATACTGACTAATCCTATCACAATTTCCCAGAGCATACAGAAAGTATGCGAGTATTTCATTTACACCGATACAAAATAAGAAAAGTGGAAAATAAGTTACCATGTAAGTTTTCTCCCAACTCTTGTTTTACATCTGTCTTTTAAACTAATTTTTTATACTTTTATAATTCAAAAAAAGGATTAAACTCTCAAATGAGACACACAAGCAACTTTACAGGAACATACAGGAAACGCATGATTTCAGTAAGTAAACAGAACAAACTGAACAGACACAGAACTGTTCAGTTTTGGCCGTTAACTGCTTTTAATTTTCTTGTTCCACAGACACAGGAAGACAGTGCTTTTGATACTATGTTGGCACTGCAGTGAGAAAGTTTTCATCTCTATACAGTTTGCATATTAAAAAAATCAAGAACTTCCTTCCATGGTAGAGGCGACCAGGATCTATGTGCACTGTACATATGTCTGTGCACATTTCTGTTTAGACTGTACTCTGTCAGGGTGGTTAAACAGGGTACTTAGTCATCCAGCCATGGCTTTTTTCTTTGATGCAAGTACAAAAGCTGCCTAGCGGATGTGAGCTGGCCCCTACCTCCACCTCCACTCCACCAGCTAACACCCCCACCCCCAGCCCAGTAGCCAATCCTCTACCCTGACTGAGCAACCCACACACACACACACAAGCTTGCAGAGAGCTGAGCATAAGCATCTGGATCACACAAATGAATTCTATTTTCTGATGACAGACAGACGGACCCGCCGGACGGCGACCGCTAATCTGCCACCTCCCCTCCTCTTCCCACCACCACCTATAATCCCAGAGAGACAGAAAGCATTTAGGACAGTCAGAGACACACAGAGGGAGAGAAAAACAGAGACTTACATTAAAGTGAGAATAGGCTTGATTTTATCCCTGTGCCTAAAATAAAATTTGACTGCCCACTGGCTAAATGAACACTTGTTGACCACTTTGCTAATGCTACTCAACACAGTGGAAGACGGATGATGCTTCATTCACACTTGCAGCCTTGTTTGATTTACTGGCACAGCAGAGTGTATAGAAAAAATAATAAACTTTGCAGTGCAAAGAAAGCTGCAGCAGTGTGGCTCTTACTTGTTAGGTGACAGGAGACTCGGCCACAAATATGGTAAAAATTAGAGAATATTTCTTCCAATTGAAGGTAACTGACTTGTAATTTGGCTTAATCTCCTGTGGGTTTGTATGTGACTCCATCACACTAGTGAAAGGGGGGCGCACATAAAGATTAGGTGCCTGAGTGTGCTACTATATATGCTTTGTATTCACTGGGAATAACAAGAGGTCGTTGGAGGAAAGAAAACAGCAGCACATTGATTGTGTATGCAGGGCAGGCGTTTCTCCATTCCAAAGTCTGGTCGATACACACACTGAGAGCAGGGAGTACCTGGGGGGTGGAGGGTTACAGCTCTGGACACTGCATGCACATATACCAGGAGAGAATGGACACAAGGCCAGTCAGGTAATCACAGCTGTCTTATTACGTGCACACACATGAATGATCATCAGAAAATACCACCACTTTGCAAAAATGGATCTGAATGGAAGCAAAGTGAACAAATGGACTTAATAAAGCAATTTCTTTTCTGTGAATATGACTGGAGAAGGCATGGGCATGCTTCAGCATTAAATCCTTTATCAAGTAGCCGGCAAATCAAACATTGATTTTCATGAGCCACTGTGCCGGGGGCAATAAGGATATCCCTCAACAACTGAGGCAGAGCAGGCCACACACACACATACAATTTCACACACACGTTGTAAGCAGGCACTAAATGAACTTTGTGTTGAACAGTAATTGCTGCAATCTGAATAGGAAAACATTTGTGAGGCTATTCTGTTTGTAGTCAAACTGATTTGGAGCCAGAGGGGAAAACTGGTCAGCTTTGATCAAAGGTGCGCTGCCTCAGGCGGACAAGTGGCCATTAGAGGGACACACTGACAAATATGACAACTCATGCTTCGAGTAGAAAAGCTTCCACTCGTTTTTTTTATTGTTGACGGCTGCTTTTATGTAAAGAAAATATCTCAGATATCAAGTTTTTAGTCATTCAAACACTAAAAAGTACAAACTCATTTGGCTGCACTAACTTGTTATATAATCAGTACCATGAGCTCATAAATACAAGGTGCATGTTCTTGAGATTTGATCGTTCGTATAACTGCGTGGTTAAAGTTTTTATGAGACTATTTGTTCAACGACATTTGAGAGACATTTACAGTATATTCACAAACATCACTCTGGAATAAGACTTGTTGTAATGTAAAGTGTTTATGCAGCGTACAAAGAAACGTTTTGGGAAATATTTAATTTAATAGATAATAATATTATAAATTACTATTATAATATAATGTAAATGAATGGTAGGGAAATAACAGTTTAAAGTAATTTCTACATAATAATACTGAGGCCAATAATCAGCAAACATTAGTACTGTCTTTAATGATTGCTACTGGAAGTTTATTAATTTAAAGCAATATCTGATCATTAGAAAACCCTTTTGCAGTCATGGTAACACAGCTGAAGACTGTATCTTTTTATGAAAAAACATGGTAATTCCTATGTGTGTCCAAACTTTTGACTGGATGGGAATTTTGCAAGAGCATTAAGCGGAAAAAGTCACTTTCTGACTGAAACTCCACTCCACACTAGGTCATTCTCAAATCATGCTCCCTTGAAATTAAAGTGCTGTGACATGTTAAGTTGCTAGCTGAGACCAGTCAGAGACAAAAGGATGACAACAGCCACACAGAGGAACATACACATGTAAAAGATACATGCAGAGTGAAGCTAAATGGAAAAACAGGTTCAGGAAAGTGGCCAGTTCCTGTATAGGAGGTAAATGGTGGGAAGAAGAAAATGTGGTCAAATGAAAAATGAGTGAAAGACAGACAAAAACAAACGCTCTGTAACTTAAGTGTCAATTTTGTTTTGTTACACAACCACCAACACGTCAGATCATTATAAGTTTCACTCATTTATTATGCCTCCAACCTCTGTGAGGAAACAGTCACATGGTCTAACGAGTGTTTATCAATACAACAGACGCCACCATCATTCATAAACCTCTGGATGGATAAAATCATCGTATCATCATTAAAATTAAAAATGACTAAAGGTTTGATGTATATTCAAATATGCCAATTCTCTTTTTTCACCATTTTACATGGTAAAAACACCATTTGTTTTTAATGTCATGGCTGATCAGTGCATGTATATGTGTGTGTGTGTGTGTGTGTGTGTGTGTGTGTGGCCTTGAGAGACCAGTCATTTCCTCATCATAAACTTTAGCCTGTGAGGGCTGCGGAGCAGGAGAGATGACCCCTGCTGAAACCTGAGTTTCTACCTTAACGTGAAACCAGACAGATACCCAACCCTCTAAATTCTCACCATGTGGACTCACACACAAAAACACACACAATCAGAAACATCTGTTCAATCTACATAGACATGTACTAAAATACACAAAGGGCACAAACAATTCAACAGCCCCATAAAGGCATTTCCAATGACGCACAAAACCTGCACACAAACCTGAGTCTTGTGTATCATTATCCTCATTCCACACAATCATTTCTCAACATGAGCAGCAAATATTACTATGACTCCGTCTATTGTATCTGCTGCAGTTGGCGCATGAGTGTCTGGAGAGCATAACAAAAGAAACACAGTAAGTATGCGCTGCCTACGTTTCTTCAGCAGACATGTCAAGTTAAAGCACTGGCACAGCTGAGAAGAAAGTGGAGAAAAGATGCGACAGATAAAAGATGACTATGAGAGAAGTGAGAGAAGGGTGATTTCATCTTTTTATCAATTAAAAAATAAACTGAATAGCAAGAGACACACAGTGAAGGACTGTATTGATCTTCTGAGTCTATAGAGTCAAGCAGCCCAAATCTGGACACACCACAGATAAACACTAACGCTTGGTATTGACCCTCAATATCCAGTTTAGGAGCAGAAAATTATTAATGTGGTTTATCTCTTAGTGTCTTTTTATCTCTATTATAATTCTTCCAGAAAGGTTCTTGTTCAGCAGGCTGTCGCAACATAAACATAACATTAAACAATGCTGCACTGAGAAGCTCGGTATGTTTTGTTAAGTGACCCTGTTAACATATTGTGCAGTGTTCTAGCTTTGGTAACACATCCCAAAGACAAAACATGCATTTTATAAAACTGTCTCTCAAAAGTCTGTGTGTATACAAGTATGAAAGCATATATTTTTCATTCTCACAGTTGCTAGAGGAGCCAGTGGCTATTACGAACAGTGTAGCTCAGCTTCAAATTCATTGTGGATTCACTGGGGGTTCACTGCTGCAGAGCTCGCACCTTTCACACCATCCTTTACTGTTTCTCTGTGTTTCTTCCTCCTCAATTTTCTCCCCCCAACCCTCCTCATCCTCACTCTTCCCACCCTGCAGCTCTCACTCTAACCCTGTTCCCCCTTCCAGCCCCCAGAGATGCCGATTGAAATCCATCTTATCTCTTTTCCATCCTCTGGACAAACCAGAAAGGGTTCATGGAATAATAAGTCAGAGCAGCAGGGGTGGCCTGGCCCTATCAAGGTTATTAGCCTCACACACACAAACAAAAACTTTGCCACAGGGCCACTGAGGTGAGGCCCCAGGGAGCTGGGGGCCATTTCTGTTTGAGCATGTGTATGTCTTAAGAGGGCCAGTATTAATATACACTACTCTATCTTTTAAGACTAAAGCTGCCAATATCCAGTGCTTTGTGCTGCTAGCCAATACTATTAAGGAATATAAAGGATCCAAATTTTGCAGGTTGGCTAAAACTGTATTCTTAGAGAGAAAATGCCTATTCAAAGAGAATTTGGGCCATCGTGTAATAGCAAAGATATCCACTAAAATCTAAACAAATTCAATCCATTTAAGTGGGTTAACAGCTCCTTGAGGCAGAGTGAGACATGTTTCATTGCCGTTTTACAGACTGCCAGTCCCTGTAGCTGGCTGAGTGAAAATCTTCAGTTCTTTTGTTTCTTAAATAAAATAAATAAAAAAATGTTGATGGAATTGCATCGAAATGCTACATTAGACTGATGTGACTTACCTGTGGTCGGGGAGGGGAAGACGTCTAGTTATAAGTAGCTCTATCTTTACAGCAACAAGGATAAAGGCTCTTTAAACAGGATTTGGCCTGACCCACCACTCTATAGCTGGGAGCTGATACAGCAGTGCACTGCCAGTGATGGATCATTTTTCATCTCCAAATGTGCTTTGGCATGGTCAGGAGTGCCAGTGTATGTGTGAGTGTGAGTGTGCAGTGTGGGGGAGGGCGTGTGTGTGTGTGTGCAGGGGTATGGCACATACACAAAACATGGAGGGGCTCGCTGTCCTGCCATTCAGTGCACATTGTGGTCCATCTCTAGTGGTTTTCATTGGTGCTACTCTGACAACACAAGGCTGGGTCTTCCCTTACTGCTCAGCTGAGCAATCAGGTCACCTCATCTTGACAGACACAAACACAGGCACACACAGACGTAAACACACACAGACATGTAGACATACACATACACACACGTAGACACAGTACATGCAGCCTGCAGCTGTTGCCAATGATGTCAGTCCTGATTTGGCCAAACTAGCCTTTTGTTTCATGAACACGGAACAGAGGAGGATGCTTCATTTGGCAGTGCAGCATGACTTTCTGTGTCTCTTACATTGTTTGGATTAAGAATTATCTACTGGTTGCTGACATGACAGGAGGCATTTATTGTGCTCTAATGGCTAAAACATCTAAACTTTGTTGATTGATTGTTCAAACAATTTAAAATGTGAAATTCTCTAATTCCACCCTGTCTAATTTTTCTTACTTTTGATATTATTGAAAATGTATTTTATAAATTTACAAACATCCAAGCACTAAACTATTTATGATTCTTTTTAAGGTAAGACTCATGAAAAAGCATGTCATTATTTGTTATTTGTTATGCACATCAGATATTTTTAGATTTAGTGGTGTGAACAATTATCAGATTGGTAAAACTGAACATGAAACATAATTCTACTCTCGACTAAACTGTCGAAAAAACTAATATAGAAGCCACAGACTCTTGACAACTGCCAGCCTCCACAGCGGGTTGCTGATGCCTCTTGTAATTAATTGTTTAAAATCTTGAAAAGTACAAATATTATTTAGCATAACAGAAAGTTAGAGACTGCTGTTCACAACCCTCTAAGACAAATACAAACAAGCACACACTCTTCCCCTTCAACCTCCTGATGTTTGTTGGCAGGGCTGTCTAAGCAGCTCAATTGGTACTTTCTCATTTTTCTTTCCTTCTCACTCTCTCTGCATCTCTCCAACTTTGTCACTCTCTCATTCAGCTGTGTGTGTGTGTATATATCTGTGCAGTGTGTTTTTATGGCAAAACGACAAAAGCGTGGGTGCCACTAAATGAAACAGAGGCTGTAGCAACTCTGTGGCAGTGTGATAGGGCGAGCCAACTTGGTTAACCAAATCTTGGAATGAGCCTCGGCTGAATTAGGCGCACGCCACAAACACACACGCAAGCGCGCGCACACACAGATGCACAAAAACGAGTTGTCCCAGTGCCCAGGCAGCTCCTGCTGCTGATAATGAGGAGGTTTGGAGATGTGCGTTTGTTTGTGCAGATCTAAAACACACACTTTAAATGCTAACTCTTTGGCTTGTCAACACTGCCACTCACAAACCAGTTTCAATCTACAGAATCAGCCTTCTACATAGATTCACACACATGTACAGTAACTTTCGTTAAAGCCCACTCAGAAACACATATCACACCTGCTGACGTGAGACACAAACATAGCCTGAGACACTTGTCTACTGAGCTATTATGTGGCAAATGACATTTTTGAAAGTAATTCTACTTCTCCTGATATTTCATGCAGGTTACAGTGCATACTGCTGTACAAGCAGCCTGCGTCTTGATCTGAGATGTGTTTCGCGGAAGCCCGGCAGCCAGGGCTGCTTGTTGGAGCAATGATTTGATTAGGTTCGTGCTGATTACAGTCTCGTTGGTTACAATATATGGGTCTATCAGAGAGAGCAAGAGGGAGGGAGGGATAGAGTGATTGAGAGTGGGACTGTCGGTTTGTCAAGCTGTCAAGAGCAATTTCTATATTGTACTTTTGTGTTTAGCTGAGCAGTGCGGGAGTAGTCGAGTGGAGATTCAGAATAAATCAGCTGATATCAAAGAGTACCACTGAGGATATTAATACAAATCTGTTAGCAGTTATCAGCACTCAGGAGGGTGATATGATGCCATGCGTGAACTGGCCCTGCTGAATCAGATCACTGCAAGGAAAAGGAGCAGGACATCTGAACGGCTCCTATTTCACAAACAGCACTATCACAGACAAACACAACGGCAACCGTCTTGTCTTCGCATTGTGGCTGTAGCTGTAGAATTTGTGTGCAACTGGTGCAGCAGCTCAACCGTGGTGTGTAATATTGGCTTAGAACAAATAATCTGAAAAGCCTCAAATGCCCTCTGCCTTTGTAAGCTTTATGAAATATTAACCAAATTAATCTACAAAGAACATACTGTACTGCCACCGATTCACTGTAAGCAACAATCATTCCTAAGATTAATTCTAAAAAATGCAACCGCATTTTGGATTTCTGAAACATAACATACAACATATCATGTTCTCTATTAATTAGGTCTGTGCCAGTGAACTTAAACAACTATGCTTGTTTAAGCGACAGCCGCAGACTTACAAGCATCTCTCAACACAGCTTTCTTCTAAAGATCAAGTTGTGTGCTGGGTGAAACACGTTATTATAACATTATGGGGCTTAACAGCAAGCAGTCCAGCATCTGATCAGAGGTCAGATTCCTGTTGTACCCTGTGAAGATATTTTTAAAGACCGATATGATACTCTATTTAGTAAAGCAATTTCTAGAGGCCTCAAGGCAGAACAAAAGGTTAGAGTTCACTGAGAGCAGAAAGAGATTCGCTCCAAACATGTGATCAGAAAATGAGGGTTTGCAAAGTAAAATAGAAAATCATGTGAAGAGATTTTATAGATTGCAGATTTAATGTTTGTCTGATGGAAAAAAAGAGAGAGAGAGATCAGAATTAATCCTCTTTGCCATTTGTTTGGTAATCTGATTTAGTCTGATTTTTAGGCTGCTATCGCTGGTTGTGGTTACTGATGCTGTCTCTGGATTGACCACAGCCATTTTCATCTCCAGCACCTCCCTCCTTCCTCTCTGAAATATTAGGGTTTGGTCTTGACACATAAACAAAATATCTGTATACGTAAATCCCTAGTGCAGTTCATCAAATCCTGCAATGTGTCTGCTTATGAAATGATTCCCCGCTCTGACATTGCTCCAGAGAAGCACACTATGACTGTCCCTGCTCCAAATAAATGACCTACTTTGCACATTAACACACATTTACATTCAGGCGAGATCCAGGGCAGCTTTGTAGTTTCTGTTCCAGGCTCAGACACTTCTCGCTTTAAGTGCGTTTCGGCTCCTGTCCAATTTTTAGTAAACCCAGCCCTTTTCTAATTCTCTTGCCATATTTGAGGGGATCACTCAAGCAGCAAAGTTGAATAGAGACAGGTTAAACCATATTTCCTTTCAGCTGAAGTGGAAAATAGGTGCATAATACGCACCAGGTTCTCTAGCAGAATTGTAGATTTGTCGTGCAAGTGTGTTAAAGGAAGGTAAGGCTGGCACAGAGGCCCACCTAAGGTGCTCCCAGCTCAGGCAGAGCTATTTCCACACCACCAGCCCCTCCTGTCTCCTCCACCTCCACCTCTGGTGGGGAAACCACACCACTGCACAGGCTCCAGTCACAGACATGACTCAAGAATGGATCCATTATTCACACAGGCTGTTAGGGGACTGGCACACAAGGGCAGGATGCAGTGGGACACAAAAACTCACTTTTACTTCACTTTACTTTAAACTGCTCATGGAGGCAAAATGCAGAGTTAACAGTTTTAACAAAAGAAAACATTGCATTCTATGTACAGTTAAACAAGTATAGTCCCACAATGCCTTAAATATCCACAGTGTGTATCCACAGTTGTGTAACGCGAATGAAAACAGTTTAACAGTTCTTAACATAACAGATTTGCACTGTGTACATGTGCATGCTCAATACTGCAATGATATGAGTGAAGTATCAAGAGCCACGTGACTGTAGACACACAACCCAAAGCAGCGCAACACAATAGTGGAATGAAAGTTAACACAGCTTTAGATGTCATATCAAGTTCAGAGAACGCTTGATAGCACAATACAGCTCCACACAACTGAAATGGATGAATGTGCGAGTGCTTCGAATGTTTCTCAGACCCACACACACACACACAGTCCAGATTGTATATGAGTTTGCTCACGGACCATGATAAGAAAATGTGGTAAATGCGTAATCTGATATGCATGACTTGAGGTTTCTCTCTGCCTTTCTTTTCCTCTTGGAAATCGCAGGTTGCATCCATAATTTACACCAGCCTCCGTCTGTTTCTCTCTTTTCCACTCTGCTCCCTCCCTCTTTTTTCTCTCTCCATCTCCCCCTCTCTCTCCTGGCAATCTGGCTTTTGCAGATTTGCTCATTAGCATATTGCAGAATGTGCAGATGCCACCAAAAATTATTCACCTTCCAGTGCTTTGATGCCATTTTACATGTATACAAACTACACTGTCGACATTTTGCACAGCCTCCCAAACAAAAGCAGAGGGACAAGGTATCCATTTACTTAAATGCGTTGGCCCATAAGGGGACATCCTTTAGCCTGCTGTTTCCTCACATCCTCATTCATCCTCATTACATCATCCATAAATCAGTCAAAAATTTTTGAATAGCAGTGATGACTGATGAATGTTTCTTCTCCTCCACGGTTTAAATGAACATTAAATATTTATGCAGTCCGAGAAATGTGTGAATACATGCTATTCATGCTGTTCAAAAGCTAAGTGGAAAAAAAAATGTTTTCAAATAGAGCCTTTTCCTGCAAGTTATTTAAAAGAAACCAAATGACTAGAGGATTGGAATATGGAGATCAGCACTGTTGAAGATTGATATCGCTAGTGATAGAAGCAGATCAATAGCCTTACATGTTAACTCACCAGTGGTTCAACACCACTAACTCTGCTGTTCAGGTTTCACACTCTAGGGACAGATTGAAGCAGAGCCAGAAAAGTATCACCACTATAACACACACATGAGAATACAGTCCTGTAAACATCCTTCAAATGGGCTTTTTTTCCCCCCCCAAATCGACCACATTGGAGGACGAATAGTGATATAGAGAAGCACAGAATGATTTGGCATCACTGCTTGTTTGGGCTCCTAAAAATGACTGCCCTGTTCCCTGACAAGTGCCAGCTGTTTGCTATGTAAAGAGGAGCTGCCATCACCCACAAAATAGCAGTCTCAATCAAGTAATACATCACGTAAACGTACGTTTTCATACATAACAACTGCTGCCAACCACTTATCACAATAAATTCGGTATGTTCTGACGCGTCGTTGGTCCAATATTGTTGTGTTACACAAAATTATATCAATTTCAGTATCACAGGAAAATAAAAGTACATGGTGAACATGTCACATGTTCTTTTCTTCCTCCGAATCATACATTCTGCTTTCAATTCATTCTTGAAAGGACACAGTCTTCTGTCTCAGCTGCTATACAGTATAATGTGATCACCAGTGCATTCTGTTCTAGACACAAAACTTCTGTCTTTAGCAGCTTGTACACACAACAAAAAACTCCATCCAAAATGCAGCAGCGTTATCTTGTTTGCACGCTGAAGCATATCTGTGTCACAGTAGGAGCTGATGCTTAACTGTTCAGATGAAGACGTAGGTGATAAATCAGGATGCTTACCAGTGTGGGTGAGGACGTTCCTGTATTTCCTATAAGGCAAAGTCTTCTCTTAATCCTCATCAATCACAGAGCAAGTCTGAAATGAAACAAAACAGAATGCAATGCACATCAGGGAGTGTGACAAAACACAATGTGCTTTTTAGTGATAGGAAAACAAGACTTCATTTATTGAGATGTAATAAAGCACCCTGTCGTGCATCTGACAGATTGGAAGCACATGACAAGGACCGACAGAGCTGGAGATAATGTGCATCTCTAATCCCTGCCAAATATGAAACATGAAATACTTAAATGACAAATACAAGTTGATTTCTCGTCTTCTTTGTGAGCGTTTTGCGCCCATCTAGTTGCAGACGCAGACGTCTTTGAACTCTCCAGGCTCTAATCATGTAGGAATATTTCTTCCCTGCTTCTGGCTCGTCCATAACTACGATGTGCAGATTTCCTAATGGGTTGACCACTTACTGACTATTAATGTAGCCTACTTTAAAGGATTGTATCTTTAACTCACTGTTTTGTGTTTGAAACTCCCACATCATTTCACTAATATTCTGCTAGGCTTCATCCCAAAACTATCTGGATTACGTTTCATCCACGTGTACAGAAGACTGAAAGAAAAGACTTGAGCTATCTTCACAGGCTACAGATTGCCCCACATTTAATTACTGTTAACACCAGCGCTAGCAAGCTAAATACGCCTCCATGATTTATTCATTTTCCCCCATATCTGAGTCAAATTAAATTAGTCATATGGGTTTAATTAACTAAATATGATCTGATCTTGTAATTTCACACTTGGATATGGGATACAGAAAAGAGTACTTGAGCACAAAGAAACCATGGTAAACCAGGACTCATTAGAGCCTCTTATGTGTATTCATGTTGGCATTACCTACAGCAGCATTAGCTGAATGATTTCTCCTAATCAAGGTTTACACACTGGGAGGCTACCTTTATTTCTAGAGTACCAGGATCACTCTGCTCACACCATTACTCACTGTTCCCTTTAGCCATCATTGTACAAGTAACAGTCCTTCTATTTTCTGGAACCTGTGTGCATACATCATTATGAAGACCTCAGAACTGCAATTAGAGAAAATGATAGTTTATTCTTCCAGTTTAAATGGTGGATTCAACAATAAAATATGTTTTACTGCAGAATGGAGCCTTTTAGAGCTTTCAAGAATGTATCAACTCTAATACTTTTACATAATTTGGCAGACACTTTTATCAAAAGGAACTTACAAGTGAGGTACAAAGGAAGCAAAAGCTAAGCATAGAAGGTAAAGTGCTATAAGAAGAAAAGTTTTACACATGGTGCAAAGGAGGGATTTTCCCCCTTTTTAATATTAGGAGCATAGGAAGGAGGAGACTTCTGTTTTCATCAGTTTTGTGAGTGAGGTATCTGAGCGTGCTGACTCCAATAAGAAAAACTGAGACACACTTTCATAATACTGCAAACATACTTGCTGAGAAAAATACTGCAAACAGTGTATTCATAAACACAGTATAATGATTTATATTCAAACCTTTGTAAATGCTTGTGTCGGGGAAGGTCATCTTTTCTCAGCAAATCCGTGATGCGCACATAGACTGAAACACATTCACCACAGGACCTGCTGTTCGTTTTCCTATTCAATTGCACCTGGTAATTTCTATGCTTGAGTGTGTTTAGTTGACTGAGTAGATCTAAAGCACAATATCTAATGCTGGTATTATTTCCCACTCACACAAAGGCTCCATCATGGCACTAAACAAGCTGCAGTGAGCAATATAAAAAAAGCATGAGGTAATTTACTGATCCCCAGTAATGAAACATGGGGCCAGTGTAGCATGTTTTCTCGCTCTCACTGTGAGGAAATACGGTTGCTTAGAGCTACACGGGCTTGCAAAACGTTGTCCCACCGACTCACGACACAGGCAGAATTATCAGAGAAAAAAAACAAATGGAGGCATTGATTCACTACTTGTTTATTTACAGCCCTCTCCGGAGAAGAAATAAATTCCCCTGTTGAGGCTTTGTTTCCCCATCACACGACACAACGGGAAGCATGAGAAGAGGGGTGAGCGGGCCACACACACAGAGAGGCGAAAAAACACATACAAACGTAAGCACACGCGCACAAAACACACACTCACAAACGTCTTACATCTGGATTAATCTCCGATGGGCGTCATCACAGATGCCATTAAACGTAGCAGAAGGCGAGAATCATGCGGGAAAGAGGCTGCCATCTGAATAATTTATTCAGAGACTCATCTTGTCTCACACCAGGGGGATTTCTTCTTTCAATTTACACTGTTTTCCTCCCTATATTCAAATCAGGGAGCAGATTTGTTGTGATTGGCACACGGAAGGTCAACATTAGCGAGCTAGCATCAATGCTGTCCTCAGTGGGCTGATGTGCTGGTCTATTAGCTACACTAGGACAGTGTGTGTACGTGTGTGTGGTAGTCTTTGTTTACCTCAGTGTATGCTGGGTGACGCTGGAGAATAGGACTGAGGAGCACAGAAACAGCAGTGTGTGTCTGAGCTTATTAGGCTGCTTTCCAAGGACACGGGAGGCTCTACACATTACACTGGCTGGGGAAAAAAACACCCGCTAATCATAGCAGGAAGATGTTAGGGCAGCAGACACAGACTGAGGGGTAAGGGAGAAAGATAAAAAGGACAAGAGAGGGAAGGTAGGATGAGAAAGGGAGAGAAAGTTGTAGAGTCAGGGATAAAAGCGGGGAGAAGGAGGCAAATAAACAGAGAAAGGAGGGAGAATGCGGGATGAAGTCGTGGTGCTCGTGCATGTCCTCACTCTGTGTGTCACACTGGGACTGAGAGGAGGACGGAGAATAGTTCACTAAGACACAGGTCAATGGTGACAGGATGAGCTTTCTTTAGCCAAAGGCGAGCAGAGCAACTGGCAAGCAGTGGAAAAAACTCTTGGAGTGACAAACTGTAATTTCTAGTCTTCTTTTTGAAATTCCCAACATTCGAGGCAGCACAAAGGATCTGTTTTGTTGTTTCGTGCTGTTGTTGTATAACTCTCTGGGGGACAGATCAGTGTATTTCATTTTACACTTGATGTAGATGGCATAGATGCAACAGAGACAGAGAACATATTTGAGATGTGAACATTATGTTTGTCTAAAGACACTTGCTCTGTTAGAGAGGAGCTTCTCATTCTTTGAATGTTATCCTAACTTTTCAAAAATGGATTATGAGCTTGCTCAGGGGTAACTGTGCTTACCAAGCAAAATGCCCTCGTCATTTCAAGTAGTAAATTGCTAGCTGGCGCTGATGACAGGATTTGGCTGTTTCTGCCGTTACAGGCATGAATGGCCCTGTAGTAGCCAGGCACAGTGCAGCAGTTCAACAAGGCCTCTTTAACCAGCTGAATGACAGGCAAGCAGACGGGCTGCGAGCCGACCACAGACATTCAGCTCTGGCTGCTGTAATGATGCCAATTCAGTCAGAACAGAAAGGCCACATGATGAGGACAGAAAACCAGTGGGAGAGGAGAGTCGAAATCTATGAACACATCCACAGTTTAGTCACCAGGCTGTGTCTTTCCTTCTCTTCCATGAATCTAGTAGGTTTCCATATGTCTCAGATTTTTCCACCACCATCTAGCAGACGTCTTGTGTTTACTCGTTAAACATTTTTGTTGTCTTTTCGTTATTGTGGGGTGTCTCTAAATGTGCGGCTTGTTGCCTTGTTAAACTTTAAATACCAGTGTCTACAGCCCCAAGCATTGTGTCAGTAGCCCTTTGCACTATCCGCTTTGTGGAAATCTCCATGCAAACTGAGGGGAAACTCTGCACCAGTATGACACAGCATGGAGGAATGCACCAGCGGATGTGGCTCTCTCCCTCTCTTTCTGCTTCGCAGTCAACCCCGGTCTCCTCCTCCTCCCCTTCCCATTGTGGGAAGGTCCATATGCACCCAGTAATTATCAAGGTTATTTTCTCCAGAGGGCCAAATCCCTGTTTATGGGCATGAGCGTGTGTCACAGGGACCTGGCTCTCAACCCACAGGATGCTGAGTCTGTAGACAACCCCAGAGAAAATCTGAGCTTCAGCAACACCAAAGAAGAAAAAAAAACAAAACATTTGCAACTTTTGGTAACTGTGTCATGACCTCAAGTAAGACAGCAATGATGATTTTTTTTGCGAGCTATGACTTCAGCTCTTGCCAAATACCCTTCGTGTTATTTCTGGAAACCACCAACAAAACAGAAGGTATCCAGCAGCAAAGAATAAAATTAATACTCAGACACTAAACCCTCCAAAAAATAGCAAAGCTGGTTATGAATGCCTTTGATTTAATTCTGTGTTATTAATTTATTGCAGACACTGGCCAAGAATGTTTTATGTTAGTTCTGCTGAACTGTAAAAACTGAGACAAATTTCTACTATTATTGGTTTGATTCAGTCCCTACCCAGAGCCAGACGCCCTGGAGAATTGTGACCTAAGCTACAGTGCACAATTTTGTTATGGCAGTGGCTACAGAGGAAGTGAAGACTGTGAAAGGCCAGTGGTTAACAAGCTCTGCAGAAAGCACTACAATATAACAAGCTAGGTATTATACCAGTTAATTAGAGGTGAACAAGAGGCATCTTTGTTTTCTGAACGGGATTCGTAGTAGGCTTGCCCTGTGCTGCAGTATGCTCGTCAGCACACAAGGCCAACCTGAACTGCAAGCTCAAAAGTAAATTTGCATGTAGCAAACTGTTACCCGGGGTCAGCAGTACATACACACTGAAATCGGTTGCTCACTTCACAAAAGCTGCTTCCTCTTTGTTTCATCGTGTAGGATGGGCTTTGTTAGTGTGCGGAAATGCCTCCAGAGGGAATGAAAATACTGGCAAGTCCCTGCAGCTCTTTCGGGAGAGACACGCGGGAGAAAGAAACGGGTCCTGCAGCTGCAAGATCACACATACATGCAACCACACACATATGCCAAGTGCCATGTAGGTTGAGGGCTCCGGTTACGTACATAGATAACCGTATTAACCTAAAGAACATAAACACTGGTGTGTGGTTACAGGGCTGTCAGGGCACCAGAGCAGCCAGAGAAAGCTAACACTGATTCTAAAATTTAAATAACATTGTCATGGCTGCCACAAAATTATAGGTAATGTCATAGTGAAAGCTCATACAACTGCTAAAATGAGGGGATTTCCAGCATGGGAATTACATATGGAGAATTGACCTTTTTGATTGAGATCATCTGTTGTTGGAAAAGTTAATGACCCTGCATCCAAGATTCATGAAAGCATACAAGTATTGTTGTTTTGTTTTTAATCAGAAGTGTCACTTAAATATATTTTGTCCACTTATCAGTTAAGGATTGTAAACATACACATCTTGTACTTTACCTAACCTGCGTGAAAACCAGAGGACTCGGGGACAACACAGGCCGACGCCATGAGAACATGTTAAGTTCACAGCCTCTTGTGGGTGCAAACCCTCAACCTCACATTATGAGCTGGCAAAAACACATTTGTAATCAGACAATACCACACCAGATGATGACAAACAAAAAAAGTCAATGGTGAGCACTTCAACATTTCACCATAATAATAAGAAACAGAAACCCATAACATTGTTCGGGTACTGAAAGTGCAGACACTGAAATCATCCATGTACTTCATACCTACTCTTCTGTACATTAAATAAAAGTAATAGTTATTATTAATATTATCCAAATTAAAAATCTTTTCATATAATATCGCCCTGTCTGTGATTTTGTTCTGCAAATGCACAAACTGTGAACATTAAACATGTTTAATACAAGATAAACAGACTAGCCAAAGTAATTTTTGGAGCTATTTTGAGTGAGCAACCACTGTGTTTTCTGATTTTTAGCTCTACGCTGTCTCCGTGTGCCACCTACATCCACAGTCCTGACCTAGGAAAATTAAAACAGTATGCTATTTTCATTTAATATTTCATGCAAATTGTACCTCCTACACAAAACTGTCAGACTCAGCATCCTACCCTCATGTCTTTCTTTACAGTTGCTACAACTTTTCTGAAATAATACTAATAATCTAATATCACATCTTCTACGCGATCGGATAACATTGTACTTACTTACAGCTTTACAACATATTCAAATAAGTCAAATGAAATAAATATTTAAACAGGTTCAGTAAAAAACATTTATTGTTTCATTTTTAAACATTTATGAGTTTTCATTTTGTTTAAATAAACTGTGAACCTCGGCTTGTAGATGACAATGAAGGCATCAGCCTTTGTCTTAAACATTGGACATAACTGTCCATTAAATATAAGAAATATCATATATGGATAAGTTTTGTCTTTCTAATGATCTTTCTGATTATTTAACAAATGGCAGTCATTGGTTTTCTAAATGCAAGTACCCTTAACAGAAGGGAGTTTGACCAAACAACTGCATGGAACAGCGTCTTACGGAGGAAAGCAGATTGAAGAGAGGAGCTTTCAAGACAGCTGCTCGAGTTTCTCTCTCTGTCATTCTCGATCACATACATGCACACCCATGCAAACACACCACACTCCACTCCCTCTCTCCTTTTTAGCCAGTGACAGCAGGCACCCAGTGATGACATGAGGAGTGTCTCTGGCAGCCAGTAAGGCAGCACTAAACAGACAGAAATATCTGCTCTGACAGACGGACAGGCCATCACCCAACACGACATGCATGCAGCTGTCACTGAACTTGCAGCTCCTTCTCCCAGCTCCCTGATTTTTCTTTATTCAGTTCTCTGTCTACAATCCAAACAGCATTTCCCTCATTGTTGCTTTCTTACAGCACTGTATACTATACTGAGAAGCTAAACATACATTTAGCTCTGTTTGATTCATGGTCAGAAAGGAGAGGGTAGAGGTAGAAGTTTCAGCTTTCATGAGGCCAATAGTGCACACAGCCATCTACCACTTGATCAGAATTGACCTTCCCAGGTTGAGGTCTTTGCTCCTTTCATTTGCTCATTTGTTTGTGACATTTACATTAAGTCATTTGGCAGATGCTTTTATCCAAAGCTACTTGCAAGTGAGGTACAAAAGGCAGCAAAAAAGTCTTTTTTTCTTTGTTTTCACTTTCACACAAAATCTGTCTGCCTGTACAGCTCTCTCTCAGCCACAGCCGTTCTCAATTAGGAGGGTCAGGGAGAGGAGTGGAGAATAACTCTGGCTCTGGTACCCAGAGCTGGAAGGACCCAAAGATCATCAGCAACAAGATACCACTGCCGTAGTGCACTGCGCCAAAACTGGTCTACAGTTGCATACTGTTTGCATGGGTGTGTGTTCATGCTGTATAAATTTGCTCTGTGTCAACAGGTTGTCAGTGACCTCTGACCTCTATATTTAAACAGACATGAATGTGACAGATCTGCTAATGCTGTTATTGGCAGGTGTCCTCATCCCTGCTTGAATGTAGATCTCTTTGCAGTTCATTGAAAGAGTCTGGTGTTAAAACACGGGACAGTTTCCAACACACTCTTGCACAGGCAGGCACACCCACACACCAAATCTTCACCCCATGCAGAGAGCTACTTTAATTGCTTTGTTTCAGTGGTCCCCTCTGAATGGGAGAAAAGCTGGAGACTGCAGTTTACAAGACACATCTGCAGGTGTTGCATTTCAAACTGAGAAACTCAAGCTGCGAGAAAGAACACATACACTAACAGGCACACAGACAGAGAAATATACAGACAGATTGTCTCCTCCTCTCTCACATACACATGGCAGGTGCAGCACTGTTCGCTGCTTTGCCTTGTGGCAGTGAGCCTGAAAACGGTGGCACATCTAAGTGAGAAGAAACTGAAAATCTCTTAACATCTGTATATCTTTCTATGAAAATGATGTCTTTAATGTGAGAAAACACAAAATATGTGACAACGACACAATACAAAACAGACCAATTAAATAGATGTGAATGTGCTTATCAATTGGGGCCGTGCTACAAATTAGACACCAGAAGTCCGACAGAGCCATAAATACACCAAGTAACGCCATTTAGGGTTGTGTAGGTTTTAGATAACTTCTCCACGGCCAGTTACATTTGTGAAAAACTACTTTACTTGGTTGCCATACCGCCACTGGTACACACTATCTCTCTCCATACAAAATAGCTAATTCAGAACAATTTTCACCCTTTAAATTCAAAATCTTTCAGAGCAGTGGCTCTATGAGAATCAAATCTCTTTGTTGTATCTAGAAGTCGAGTAGTTTGGAGCATCTTGTGGAGCAAGTCTCCTAATTCACCAAAAGAAAGAGCAATCAGCTAAGCTTCAGATGGCATCCGACAGAAGACAGATTCAATCTCCTTTCTCCAAGCATCTCTATTGTAATGTTCCCACACACTGGCGTGCCGCATTGCATTCTGATAATCTATGCAAATAGGCCACAGATGGACAAGTATGTATCTAATTGAGAAACATATGTGTCACACTTTTGAAAATAATAATTCTTACATCTCCCTGTGTTTTTTGTTCTGTCATCCTTCATTCATTCTTTAGGAGTTAGGTGTGATTGTGATGCTGGCACGATGCCACGCCATTTGTGAAATTATTCAAATGAGGACACCATGTTTCTTTTGTTTACTGCCTTGAATAGTGACAGAAACAAGGTTGGAGTGTTTGTGAACGCCATTTCTCACTCTCACTCTCGCACTACAACTACCCCCCTTCTCTCGCCCTCTCTCTGTGAATCCTGCCGTGGCATTGGAGGAACGTCCCTGCATTATGAGAAGCCATTAATGACTGTGTGGCGTGGAGTGTTGTGATGCGCGGCATATTACAGCCATTCATCAGAGCCCGAAGACACTTGACAGGCAGACAGCCAACAGGTTGTGTAATCATATAACACAGCCATGTCAGGCCTGCCACGGCTCCGTGTCCTATTCAGGCCTCTAATGTTGTTTTCCTCTGGGTAATTGACAATGCCAGACAGAGAGACCCAGTGATGGATAACATCATGGACCGACTGGTGAACAAAGATGGCGGCCAACTGGAGAGATGTCATTTTAGATTACTACATCAACCTTGGAAGACATTTAAAGGAAAACTTATCTAATTCAACATGGGTCTTGTTTTTCTATTAGTTATGATAATTTGGATAGTTCTGAAACTGAAATGAAAAGTGGCTGCACCCAGAATAGGTGTAATAATCCCTCACTGAAAAGAAAAACCTGATGTAAAAGTCAAAAAATGAACCATGAATTATGTCTGTAAGCTGTAAAAGAATGTTTACCCTTTACAAATACATTTGTTTACAACCTGTATGCTAATTATGCCAGTCCTGTATCTTGAGCAGTGCAATCACTTACCTCTACTAATGTAGGAAAGACGGCCAAATGGCAAAAGCAAGAACTAAAGTGTATCAAAACCAGAATTTCCCAGCTGACAAACAAAGCCAGGAAGCGTTTTGATATATTTAGATTGTACACTAAACCCATGTATTAATTATGTATGTCACAACATGACAAGCTAAGTGTTACTCTGTTAATTATAGTGTGTTGAGGAATGTGTTGCTAATAATGCAACTTCTCTGCAGAACACAACTCTCAGGTGTATCAGAAAAATAGAGGTGGCCCTGAGGCAGTGTTGGACGCTGTTAAGGATAGCAAGTATCCTCACACAACCTGTTCTGCTCTGTCCCTTAGCTGGAAAGCGGAAGACAATGTTCTCTCTCATCCTCCCACTCTCACCACTTTATACCTCTGCTTGTTTGTGAGATGTGTCTTGCAGCACACAATCCAAAAAAGGCCAGATTGTGTATGAGAAAAATGGGCTGTAAGATGATAGTCACAATAAATTTCACCAGCAAGGATAAGTATACACATTCTTGTCTTTTAAATATCAGCACAGTCTCATTAGTTGCAGCGTGTTGGGGTGAAACTTTTTACTGGAGAAGACAAACACAAAGAGGGTCCAGGATAAAAAATAAAAGGAAAAAAAAATCAAAAATGAGAAAAAATATTGAATGGGAAAGGAATGTGAAATCCCTTGTTAAAGCCTAGGATCCTTTGCTTGATCTAGGCACGTGGCACCAAAGTACCAAGAGTCTGAACAACCATAATACATCCATTAATTTCAAAAACACTCTTTACATAAACAATGTAGCATTTTTTAAAAATATTTCTGTCAAGACATAGTCTAATTATTCTGCAGGTTCTTGAGAATAGCATGGCTGAACCTCTGTTTGGAAAACAGCTGCTGTGCCGGCATTACTATTTTATGAGAACCAAGTTGCCTGACAGAATAAAGAAATACAAGTTAACAACAATCAGCCGTATCGAGTGACTGCAAATTAATTACTGAGAGGCAACAAAAATGTGTACTCTCAACCTCAGTGCTTCACAGCAACTCACAATATGTGTGCTGGCTTGTTGTTGTCTTTGTTTTCCAGAAGCTTTGTGTTTCCCATTCACAACAGCTACAGTGGATCTAGAGCTACATATGTAAGCTCCGTAGTGAAGCTGTAACCTTTTGATGCAGAAGTATACAATCATGGCCAAAACACACTGAACAAGAATTCAACCAACCACTGCACACTCAAAGATACAAAAACACTCTTCCTCTTTTCTAAATATCAACTCTGTAGCCTCACAATTGCACCAGTGTTCAGTGTCAACACTGACCAAACATTAATGCCATGTGGCACTAATGTTAAAAAATGCATCCAATCAAACCTGCAGGGGAAAATACTCCTGTGTAAACGGCAACAGTCTGTAACATGTTTGCAGTGATGATAGGCTTTCTAAACAAATTAAGGCAGAGGAGCTCTACATTAGTCATCCTGGCTAGCTGTCTCGCCAAATTCTGCCTCAATTGCACAGTTGTTTGATCAACTGTTGGTCTGCTGTGCATGTGTTAAAATGAGAAGGAGAAAAACACACCAGATATGAGCCCATGGACACCAGGCGAGATGAATACAGAATGACAGCGGCAGAGAAAGGCAGAAAAAGTTGTCTTCCTATACTTTCATGTGTCTGCAGTCATGTGCTGTCACATACTACAGCCCTGTTCTGTCAACTGGCAGCATCTCTCTTCCTTTCACTGTGCATTGCTTGTCATTCTGTCGCTGGTCCACACATGTGCTTGTGTCTGTGTTAAACCTGACGCTTTCTGTGCTCTGACGTCCATGTGCTAATCGCTTTGGCTGATCCCTGCTAGTCGTGCATGTGTGCGTACAGTAGCTGAGTCTGTCTGTCTGTATATACGTGTGCATGTGTGTTTCTGTGCAAGGCAGATGTTCCCCAGGCAGTGCCATTCCTCAGTGTTCACACACACTAAGAAAGATTAACCACCACTTTATTTATTTTTTTGCCCCCAACCCCCAGTCCTCCTTCTTAATCCCTGGTACTAAAAGAATAGAGGAGGAAAGGCAGAAAGAGACTGTAAACCTGGTGCTAGGTGGCAGAGTCTGAACCTACTTTAAAAATAACACTTTTCGGGTTCAGGTTCTGCATTACTAATGTTGTTTTAATTCCAAATTACCATATTATGTCACCTTCAATTATGCTTTTTAATTAGACCAGTGTTGAGCCGTAGTGAACTAATTAACATTAATATATTTTCCTGTAGCTTGCTAGTAGTTCAACTATATTCATATTTACATAGTGATTCAGGTAGTTAAATTACCTTTTCCAATTTATTGTGTAGTTTACTACTGTAACTGTAAACAAAGGATGGATTGTTTTGTTTAGGTTGGTTTAGAAAAATATTTGTTTTGAATCTGAATTTGCTTTGTCTGACAGATGATATTTCTGCACATTCCCATGACTAGTTGGTTATTATTATTATTATTATTATTAGTAGTAGTAGTAGTAGTAGTAGTAGTAGTAGTAGCAGCAGCAGCAGCAGCAGCAGCAGCAGATTAATTAGCAAATTTGTTCTACTAATTACTTTTTCTGAGTAACTTTACTTAACCAACCTAGATTTCTCCCAAAGATTTTGCTGCAGTTCAGTTTCTTTTGTGTAAAGCAATTTGAAGCTTGAAAAGCTGTGCTTTCAAAGTAGCTTCCTCAACACTAAGACACAAACAAAAGTCAGACCTAATTTAGGTTTGAGATATGGTGTAGAAAAAGGCTAGCAATGCTCTGAAATGCAAAAGTGCACCATATCAGCAGACTAAAGTTGTGTTTACTTTTTGCCACTAGAAATCTACTTACTTTTCACTACATGCCATTCCTGCATCTGCCCACTGCCAAAAACAGAAAATGTTTTTGGCAACAAAGGCTTCTAGAATCATGGCATCATGGTTTTGTTCTATTCCCCCAGTACTGACACTGGCCCTAGGCATGTCAGTGGAGACTGGGTTTTTCACACACAGTCAGAAACGATCCTGTACAGCTCCTCATAAACAGCAGCTGCAGACTGCTCAGTTCCCAGCTCCTCCTCGGCCGCCAACCCAAGAGGGTCCAATCAAAACCAGCCACATTACTCCCTCACTTTGCCTTTACACACCAAGTCTGCTCCATGTCGGGGGGAAAAAGCCAGGACTGAACCAAAGTGTGCACAATCACCAAGCTGTGGATTAAAAGAAGAATCAGTTTACCTGTGTGAACTTTGACCTTTGTGGTACAGCCGCTGTGGTCGCCTCCCCCTCCCCCAGCCTCCCTTCATGTATTCCTCACACAAGGTCCTTCGCTGACCCCTCCTTAAACCTTGATCTGAGGGAAAGAAAAACAGAATAAAGGGCTGTTAAATTTCTTTTAATGGAATGCCAGGGAGAAGCTGGTTCAGACAGAGGGCAAATGTATCACAGAGAAATACACCTCAGTGTTGAAAAATGTATGCAGGGAGCCATGAGGGAGTTTGCTATACTGCCCCTTTTACGCTACCTCCTAACCCTGCCGGGGAGCCAATGAACTAAAGAACAATTGCACCACCCATCACATTGCCATGCCTGTATACTGCAGCAGTCTTGTATATCCCCCCCCACACGACCCCACCCCCACTGCACCGGAACAATGTCCTTCCTAAAGGTTATCAGCAGCCAGGCGCTTGGTCAGCCCTCATCCTGAGTCCATTACACACAGAGCAGCGAGATTCACTGCCTTAATACACCTCCCTTAGTTTCTCCTCACTGCTTCGCAGCACACTTTACAGGCTGATACAAATCCAGAGTAGGCCCTGAACACACACACACACACACACACACACAGACAAACACACAAACGCACAGGTTTTAGGATTGGTGTCTAGGGATTACAGTTTCTAGGTATCTGCAATGCACTTCAATGACATTGCTCTAAGTTTTGTTTTGATTGATATCACGTCTCTCATCAGCATCGTCTCGTGCCAGTAAGTTCTAACAGGCCCCACTATGGCCCAGCACCAGCCAATTGACTAACAAAATTAGCACCCAACTAACGCAATTCAAAAATGCCCACAGAACTTTAAAAAGGCGTGAGGGGAGTGAATAATGAACTTACATTTGCCATGTGGTACAAACACAACTCTAAGTGAATGTACAGCCAACTTAATACAGTGATAGTATGTGGAGTGCTTGCAAGCTGTTTGACCCAAGCAGCCAATATATCAGTTAATGCAGATTGAAATTAAAAAAACAGATTATAGCTATAATCATCATTTTAGAACGGTCCTTTTGTGCTCTTGGCCATCTACAAATTTCACACATAAATTTTTGGTCACTTCAGAGGCAATTCTGTCCTGCTGCAGTTGTAGTAAAGAAGATCAGAGTTTATTTCTATTGCTTATGACTTTATTTCCTTCTTCCACTTATGTTTAACAAGTTCCAGTAGACTGACCATAAACCGACAGGTACAAAGTCGCTAACTAACATTAAGGCTACTAACAAACCATAACACCATAACACCATACTCTCTTAAAACAAAAACTGCACTCAGACACAAAGGGCACAACAACATTAAGCAATATGAAAGCATGAAACAATTATTCTATTATATGTAATAGATTAAAACATTTGTTGTTTTTACACAAAATTGAAGATGTAAAAACTTCTTTCTCCAGATCTACTTTATTCATGATGAAAAGGCTTTGTCTTAAGGACCTACGACAAAGACAGTCCCTTAGAAGGACACACCCCTGTCCAATCTTTTCCGCTGTAACTGGAGCGGGAGAGATTTTTGCCAACTTTCTAAATTCAAAAATACCACCTGTTAATATTTAGACAACAAAACATGGATGGAGCAGTGTATGGACTGAATGCTGAATGGGGCCCCCCATACATCTTAACACCTGCTTGTTCATTCATTTAATCCATGAGAAGGGAGCAAAGTGACTGTGGGAAGAAGGGGTTGATTTTGGACTTAGGCCAAAAAGAAGAGGACAGGGTGGAGGAGAAACCCATAAATAAGGGGGGAGGCAAGCAGGTGTCGCAGACAAATGTGATCTACAGGGTCCACGTCCCATACAGTGCTGACAGGTAAGCCTATTAGGTTGATATTACCCAGCTATAACACGCACCAATGGACCTTGGTCCTACAATGTGTGTGCAGCAAGTGTTTAAACATGAGTTTAAGAGAGATATTATATAATATTGTTAAGTTGATCATTAAGTTAAAAAAATAAATAAATAAAAATAGATTTTTGTGGTGTGTCTTTGTTGAGCTGATTTTAACTGGTGTCATTTATTCATTTATGTCTTCAAATATGACAAAATTTAGCAAAAACGACAAAGAAGCACTATGTTTAGTTTCCGTGGTAAAAAACAACTTTTCTTTTTTTATTACAGCAGAGGTTAAATTGAATTTCAGTTTAAGAGCAATACTGGGCAAATGTTTTTCTCATACACTGAAATTATATCAGGGTTCAAAGCCAAAGAATGTGAGGAACAGCTAAATACTGAGAAGGCAGTGCATTTCTGCATATTGAAAACTGTCGGGGAGCAATCACAGAAGAATGCAAACGTTTATGAAAAACTAAATGCACTAGAACATCGAGCGGAGATCTGCAATCGAGTTTCACTTGTAATACTGCATGAGAGATACAAGACTACAGGAAAATTGCTACCACTTGAGCGGCACACTACAGATGGTGTTGAGAGCAACACAGCACAAAGCAATGTGTTCCTTAATAATGTGGTGAATATTGCAGTGAAAAGCTGAGTGCTTCGTACTAGCTTCTGCAGACTCCAGCTTTTTTTCCCGTTAGAAGTGTGAACTCTTTCATCCCAGATATAAGAGGCTGCGGTAAAATCCTCAAAGAAAGTAATCGTGTTAAATGAGGTTTGTGTCTGTATCCATGTCTTCTCAGTACAAGCGTGCGTGTGTGTTTGTGTGTGTGTGGTCTGTGGAAGTTCAGTGTTTAAGAAGTTCAGTGTTTAAACACTGAACTTCCCCTGAACTGAACTGAGATACTAAAAATTCTTGTCACCTTTGAATCTAAACTATGTCAACTCTACACATGAGCCAGTCATCTTCTGTTTCACAGTTGTGCTTGGTATTACTTTCTTAACGTGAGATAATCGTATCTGATGAGGTGGCTGTTCATTGATTGAGATAAACCAATTTTCTTTGCAAACTCTTTAAAGCGATTCAAATGTTGAAGATGACAAAGCCCAAGTTTGCCTGTTAAAAGCCTTTAACACCACAGCGTTTACTTTAGCTTCCTGGGGGGAATTCTAGTCTCAAGCGGCTGCTCAACTCATACAAACAGACACTCACATGTTCATACTTACATAGACACATAGACACACAGACACAAGAGTACACACACCTTATCATGCAAGGCTGAGGAAGCAGCAGGGCTATAAAAGCTAACCTCATCTCCTTAAAACAGGCAGGGCTGTCCCTGGGTGTCTTAACACAACTCATCAACTGTTAAACCAGAGAGAGGCAGAGCAGTAAAAATCAATGCCCCCCAACACGGCAAACAGCAGTCAATGATGTTGGCTGGAAGAACAAAGGCTGAGAATTTGCAGCAGCATCTGGAGAGGTAAGAAGAAGGAGAGAGGGAAGGAAGAAGAAGGTCCGTGTTGGGATAAAAAACAGTAAACTAATTTATGTAATTGATTACCTCTATGCAAATAAAACTCTTAAAAACCAACAAATGCAATTTAAAGCAGCAGAGTCGCTGAAATCGATTGGTGCTGTGAGCGAGAGAAGCTATTTCCCTCTAGCCAAGATAAAACACTTTACTATGAGCTGTCAGATACCTATCAGGAGGAAATTAGCAGATGAATACCATTTTCCCAAAACAAACAGGTCAAGTGTTTCTCCCCCTTGAGTGGTCTTCCCCTCTCTTTTACTCTCTCTTGCTCTGATATCATCTGTTATTTCCTCCCATTTAAATGCCAACAGTGAGGAGGCTGGGGCTGCGTTTTATTCAAACACATCATTTGTAATAAAAAACCCATGCAGGCAGGCCCGGTGCGCCGGCAGGAGAAGGCTGTTGTTTGACACAGAGAAGATGAGGTCTCCAGTTTGCCTCGCTTCCTGGGAGCAACCCCGGAGCCTGCCAGCACCCGCACATACACACTGACGCAAGTCCGTCCTGAATCTCAGAGCCAGATCTCACCAAAACAATATTTGCTTTTTTGGCCAGCAGTCAGTGCTCCTGACTGAAAAGAGAGATGGAAAAAAAGAAAGAAAAAACACATAGAACAGAGGACAAAGAGATGTCGAAGCAGGCAGCAGCCCACACAACACTGCCTTGTCGGAGAGAAGAAGAGGGCAGCTCGGCGTCAACATCAACACCGGTTCTGCAGTCATCGCTCAGCAGGTAATTATGATAACAACGTGTTCCCTAGGCAGCCTCTCTCTGATTTAGTTTCTGAGCACTTACCCTTCCTAAAATCTCCTCCCGATAACATCTGATATGATTACAAACTCAAGATCCTTTTCAAGGAGCGCCCACTTATGCGTCTCTAATTTGGTATATAGTAACTCTCCCTCCTGTGACTATACAGTGATGCTTTCCATCTTATTGTGTATGCTTAGTTAAGATGCTGCACCATTTGGATTTTCATAACATTTTGGAAATGCCATGACACAAATGAACCTCACCTAAGAACGCCATCTGTTATTGAGCGCTCTGCTGCCTGCTATTACCTTCAATTGTAAACACAGCCTTGCCACATGGGAAAATACATCATTTCATTGTGTCTGTTATCATCCAGTCTGAACAGTGGGAGTTTGGCTCTGAATTGAGTCAGCAGAGTTGACCCAGTGATTACCTCTGCGGTGCGGCATTTTCCTTGGCTGTCATCACAGCCGACCCCTTAAACAGCCAGTGCTGCTCTGCAACAGGGCTAGGCTGTTGACATACTGAAGACATTTAAGATAATCCCGGAGATGTCTCTGTGTTTTCCAAGATTACATCTTCAAAGGGAAAATGCGGCCAGCAGGCTGTACTTGAAAGGGAGAGAGATGCAGAGAGCTCTTGTTCTGAAGAAGGGGTGGAATAGCTCAAGAATGCAATCACAGTTTTAGAGTGGAAGGGGCCTGTTCTGGCTAGCTAAACTGGCAGAAGGGTGAGAGGATAGGGAGGGATGGGTGGTAGAGAGGAATCAGACCTGAAAGGGAAAACACACCTGTTGGATGGAATAAAATAGAGTTGGTAAAGACAAACTCTCGCCTTTGTGACCTGACAAAGGCTGTAAATCACGCAGTAAATCTCTGGCCTGGCCCTGCCTCTTATAACATTCAGTATTTTGGCACGCCAAGGATACATGGTCAAATTTGGAGACACTTTCTGAATTAGCTGACAGATTTTACCCTACAATATCATATCTTTGCATACTTAAAATACATGTATGGATGAGCAATAGTGCATCATTGTTTTACAACAGTGGTGCACACATGCAGAAATCTGCAAGATGTTCATTTTGGGTTTCTGTATATGCAATTGAACAATCCAGGTACTGCATGTTTCTACTGTCCCAAAAATGACACTGATTTGGCCGATGATGCCCATAAATCTTTGATAAACTACTAAAAAATAAACACTGTTTTCTTTAAAAAATTGTGACAACAATATGTACATGCAGTTTCTTTTCTGCATGTTTCTTATTACTAATCAGCTCACAAGTGATATCAGATGACAGAAATATCTGCAATGAGGTCATATCAGCAAACGTACTGGCCCAGCCCATTTATCAGTTCAACTCTAAACTGAATAAATATAAAATGCTGACTCAATTAAAGGTCTCAATGCTAACAGCTAGTAATCATCACATCACAGTCTAAGAAGGTAAGTAAAACTAATGTCTACTATGTCAGGCACCTCCTAAATTACAGTGTGAAACAAATGCCTTTTACTTTGCTAGTCATGTTTTTAAATGTATTAAAATATACCCCTGACAATATAATCAGTTTTTATTTCTGTTTGCCCTTGACAACAACTTAATAACAGAATGCTTATATTAAGTTGCTTTCACACATGCAATGGACTCCCGACCTTCTCCGGACTTTACTCGGGTGAGCTGCATGTGTGAACGCAAACACTCAAATAAACCCGCACAGACATTACACAGACCTTTTCCTGCCAGCTCCCTAGTACAAAGTCTGTGTAATGTCTGTGTGAGCCTGGGTGTGAAAACAGCAGGTAATTCTCCTACTCACAGTGAAAGTGTGGACATTCCCTGTTAGTAGATCTGCTTAGCACAAAACCATAAAATATAGGCATGTTTATCATGCTTTCTGCTGTTGTATTGCGCTTCTCTCCTTCATGACACAGAGGTTATATACTTAACGCATCGTTCTAATCATGAGATTGTCTCTACTTTGATGCACTGTAAACAAAACACAGCTGATTTCTCCAGGGTGAACTTTTTGTGTCATGTCGTGTCTCCTGCACACTCTAGACAGCAACCCTTCCTCATTAAAATCAAACAGACTATTTCCCCTGATGTGAGAACGCATTTCAGGCAGTGTATGTCCAGGTGGGTGCTGCATGTATGAAAATGCAACTCCGTGTAGAGTCTGGGCCTGACCACCCGGAGATAGTCCAGAGTGCATGCGTGAAATCAAACTTTCGAAACTGTGTCTTGCCTTTTGAAAGATGTGGGAATGAAACAAACTAGGAAGTCTATGAAAGAGAATCATGAATGTATGTAGCATGCAGTGTTTTTTCTGCTGGATCTACTGCATAATAGACTGAAACTTGGGATGTCTCAGCCTCTGCTGCATCCATTCTATCTATCAAGTCCAATTCTGGATAAGCTGAGTATGTTTCTAATACTGCTGAATCTGAAAGTCTGAAATATGTTAGTATGTGCTAGTGTCAACAAGATCAAGCCATTTATAGTTATCTTTCTTATCAAAATGTGACAAGTGTGGTGTTTGCCAAGTAAAGTAGAGTTAAAGTTTATTAAACCTTAAGGGAAGATTTGTCCTCTGCACACGACCCATGCTGACTATTTAGGCCTTAGGAACATCCTACTCCCTGGGCACTGTACTCTGTGTGCTGTAACTCAACTGATCATGACTTAACTCCTGCGTAGCCTCCAGGCAGCTCATCATCAGAAAGCATTTTTAGATACTTTGCATGACATGTGTGAGGAGCTTTGAGTTGCTGCCTGGCTACTTTACATCTCCCACCATAAAACAGAAATTAGAGATGTTAAAGGAAATGTGACACATTCAAATTGCTTAGGAAGTATTAAATGAAAGCAAGAAATTATGACTCATATCTGCAACAAATGTCAGCAGTGACGTCCTCAGTGGCTGTGAGCACCTCTTAATGACTCATGGATGTGGTTGCTAATGCAGCTCTGACTGACACAGAAATCACTTAGCAGTATCCCTTCCACCTGTGATAAAATTGGTACTAATCACAGTACAGGAATAGTTCTGGAGGGAGAACTATGAAGAAGCACAAGTAATAATAGCAATTTCTTCAACAGCAAGTATCAGGAAATACTTTTTTAAATCCTCTCTTTACTACCCAGTCCCCCTTCTCAGCTGGCTTTATGACATCATCAGTGAGTCAGCGACCAGAGCGGAGATCAAAAACCACAGACTGAGGTCTGTCTATTATCAGCTGCACATACTGTGCGCCATGAGAAAGCACAAACACCCAGACAAAGAGGCACAAGTCACACAACCACCAGAAGGCTATTTCTGAGGAGAAGACGGAGGAAAACAAATCTGTCATCAACAGGAGGCTGGGACTGAATAGACGAAGCAGTTGAATCATAACTGGGTCTCACAGAAAGGAACTTGTTTTAACATAAGGGGCAATAAACAGCAATAGAAGTCTAGGCAGACAAAGCAGCAGCATTTGGTACAGTATGGTTCCTCTGATCGAGCTCTGCGGTGGGCCCCTCCTCCGTTCCTCCAGCCTCACTGGCCACGGTTGAAAAATTAATGCAGCAAACTGACAACACTTAGGGCCTCCCTCTCTCTCTCACCCCTCCCCATGTACCAAACAGGATCAATTACCAAAGCAGGGCTCCACTCAGGAGCGCTAAAGAAACAAGAAGCACTCTCCATCACAGCTGTGTGTGAATGTGCAAGTGTGTGTGTGTGAGATTCAGGCTTATGATGAGCAGAAAGAGGAGGAGGAGGTGGTAATAGTCTGTTTGCTTCTCTCTAATGACAGCAGCAGAGTGGATTAGTGAGCCTCCTAACCCATCAGCATCACTCCTCCCAGTAAGTGACAGAGCATGTAAATAACCAGTTACGGCCACTAGAAGGAGGAAAGAGAAGAAAAGAGACAAGGAGACTAATAAACTGAGAAAGTCCTGTGTTATGTGAGTGTTTTTAGTGTGCACCTTCATTTGTATGCAGAAGGAGATTTCAAGGAGTTCAATTTCTACAACATCAGCCAAGTAATTCAAATGCAGCACATCTGACTGGAGAGGATAACATAAAGAAAGGCATCAGCAGAAATGGCAGCAGGCAGTAATCCCCCGACCAGGCCACTTGTGTTTGCTACACAGGCAGGCAGCACTGTCAGTGGCAGAACCAACACAGGTCTTATCAGTGGCAACCATAGGACTCTTCTAATAACCCTGCTGACGCTCTGCAGTGCAAGCATAGACAGGGAAACAGACAAACAGACAGACAGGCAGACAGGTTTCACTTCCCAGTTAAGGAAGGAACCTGAGCACTCGGTATCAGCCTGTCTGTACTGTGTGTGTGTGTGTGTGTGTGTGTGTGTGTGTGTGTGTGTGTGTGTGTGTGTGTGTGTGAGAATGAGTGCGTGCATGTGCATTTGCTTATTTCCCTCATTTTGACACATGTAATCTTCTGACAGCTCCACACATGCATTCACTTTTAACTAAATGTGCTCCAGTCAGTGTTGACCCTCCACCTATTACCTCCGCCCACACCCAAACACACAC
Source organism: Helostoma temminkii (assembly GCA_900302695.1). Classification (NCBI taxonomy): domain Eukaryota; kingdom Metazoa; phylum Chordata; class Actinopteri; order Anabantiformes; family Helostomatidae; genus Helostoma; species Helostoma temminkii. Next base: position 44,002 of record OMLM01002733.1, read on the forward strand.
ACAAAGCTATAACGCTGTCTATATTAAAGCATGCTCGTGCTGCAGCCCTAGTAGGAGGGTATCTGACTCTAGCATCATTATCACCATTCAAAAGGTCAAGCATAGTTGTTCCAGCCACTTCTTTGTGATTTTTGCCTTTGTGCTATTACCTTTGTTCACATTAATCTCCATCTGTAAATCTAATCACACTGCTTCACCGTCACAGCTCCTGGTGCTCGCAGTACAGAAGCTTCAGCCGACAGGAAACAGCTTATGTAAATACACCACTGTTGACACAAGATGGGCAGCACACAGTGCCTCTCTGCTATGATGAGAAACACCGATCAGAGTACAGATAAGAACAGCTATCTCTTTATTGTTTCTTTTCATTTACTGTCACCATTCATCACTATCTATACATTCATCCTCCTTGATGTATCTTTCATATCTCCAGAAGCATTTTTAGCTCCTTAACTCACATTGAGCTTGTTGTTACGGCAAGGAACAAAACAATGCACACACAGTGCTGTAGAGCTTCATCTGTAGTAAATGAATAACCTGAATATTGACACCAGTAAATCAAGGTGACGCAAAAACAGAGCATCAAGCAGAAGCACTTCCAGGTGTTCTTTGCATGTGTGCAAGCCAGTAATCATTACCTTCAGAAAGACTCCACAACCACTTCAACTGCCATGAAAACATCTAGTGCCTTGAAACAGCCTTGGAGCACTTGGAGCAGAGTGGCTGGACGCTCTGCTCTGTGACTACCACATGCAAGTATAAAGACTTAATCAGGTTTCCAGTGTTGAAGTACAGTGGCGCTTCGTATGAGGACTCGCTTTGCGGGGACTGATGGAGAACCATGGTGATGACACAGAGAAGCCTACAGGCCTGTCAACTCGATGCAGCTCAAATCAGCACTGAAGAACTTCTGCACACTCGTACACTGGCTGACATGAATTTCCAGAATAATTTCAGACTAGAGCTGCACCTAACAATTGTTATTTTTTCATAGATTTTTTTATTAATCATTAATCTAACAATTTTGCAATTGTAACAAGGTTTCATAAGTTGCTTCATCCTTTGGTTTAATTGCCAAAAAATAACAATAACTTCTGTCAGAAAAACAAATGCATTTATAACTTATTTTATCATGAAATAAATGAAAAAAAGAAGGAAAATTTAAAAGCCTGTCTTTCACCTTATCAGGTTTCCAGTTAAAGAATCCCACAGTTTTGATGGTACTGCTTTGACTTTTTGGAGTAAAACATTTTCAGTGAGAGCTGCACTAATTTGTGATAAATGTAAATACTGCAGGTAAACTGTAATAGTTACGTAATCAATTATATCAATCAGCATCACCGCAGCCCTACTTCAGATGTCCACTCTATTTCTCAGTCATTTCAGCTATTGCATTAAATTTTATGTAGCACACAACCATCACAAGATAAAACACACATAGGAGAACAGTAATATTAAAGGGTTAAGTGAACTACAGCAAAAATCTGGCATTGCTAGTTCAGGGAAAGGTTAACTGTTAAATATTATATTAAGTTTTTCTGGCACAAAATGTTAAATTGACATCAGTTTATTACAGTTTTATATACTGCAGCCAAATGTTGATCTAACCTAATATCTACACAAAGGCAGTTCTGGACATGTTCACTCAATGATCAAAACATAATCAGTGATAATGTTACAAATGACGTCTTACAAAAACTTTTCTTTGATGAGAGCAAATAAGAGCAATGCACAGATGCTAACTGTCACAATCGGTTGCAAAACGCACAGCATACAAGGCCCGGATAAAGAGTTTTAAGAAATCAATACAAAGTCCTAATTCCTCTGGCAGATATTATCAACTCAGGATTTTAAGATGGTGACTGATATTTTATGTGCCACCAAAATACAAGGAGAGAGCTTTTAATAATTGATTGTGCTGGAGCTGGGAGATTTTTAACCGCTCTCCTCCTGTTATCAATCATTAATGGAGTTTCCATCAAAAACACTTCAACCCCTCAAGTATCAAATCTCTCTTGAAGGTGGAGGACCCACATTCAAACATCCCACTTAATCAAAGGGCACACAATATGCTCTCTCTTTCTCTCATTTTTGCTTGCGCAAATTAGGATAATAACAGCACAAATTGTGAAATTGTTCACAGTGTTAAGTGTGAAAGTAGGCATTTTAGCTGAGGTCTTGTTGCGTGTGATGAAGGTTAATGGGAAAATTTCAAATGTTTAAATTGCAGTGAGGACACAGCCTGGCAAACAGTGTTTTTACTTTCTTTCTCTCTTTACCATACGCTGTATATGCAGAGCTGTTTAAAGCGTGAAACCTATATATCCAGTTCACTCTGCTTTGTAAAGCTCTAAGGCCCGCCTGGTCAAAGTCATACGGGACAAAATGTGCATCAGCGTTTTAAATGATAAAGCCATAACACTGCTTCTACCCTTTAAAACAACCAGAAGGTTGCGCACAGCACTGAAGGCACACATAAAAAACACAAACACACACCAGAGTCAGCTTGAGTTTACAGCTTTGGACTGACTTTAAGGGATCAGCCAAGATCCTTCAATCTCAAAGTCCAGCTGGGGTTACATCGTGTTAAATGTACTTTTATCACTGCAGTATTTCATCAAACACCACTAGCCTGAAATACCTCATCATATACCTACTACACTAGATTAGCGCAGCGGTTAAGTGATACCAGAAATGGCAGAGTATTCCTAATTACCCATCAAGATGGTTTTGACAGTGTTCTGTGTGCCAGTGATCAGTGCCGTGGCGCAGTGCCAACAGCAACTGCGTTCTATGTAATTTGTATTTGAGTAGTGGGTGGTACACCATCAGAGCTGCAGGGCTGCAGTGGCAGTTCTGATAGGGTAACCCCCCCACACACACACCACACACACGCTCGCACTGTCCTGTTTCACTGAGTCGACCTTGCCTGTCATCAATATAAAACACCTTTTTCCAGGATGCTGCATAAGAGGCAGACCAAGAGGACACTAAGAGGTGGTTGAAAAAACTTCTAGCTTGAAGATTTCTGGTGCAAAAGTGACAAGACTGCTTTTACTTTAACACAGACAGAGACAAGCTTAAATGTAAAAATATATTGAGAATGATTACTTACGAAGCATTTTATCAAGCAAGAAGACTAAATGCCTACAGTCATGCTAAGAAGCTCTTTAACCTAAATGCTAGCACTAACATGTTAACATGCTCGCACTGACAATGCTAACAAGCAGTGACTACTCAGGTTTAATTTTCATTTCTCAAAAACATACACAGAATTTAGTAGTGTTGAGATAATTCCAATGTTTGGATTCGTTGATAGTTTATATTATATATTCATATCATTAATATGTACTGTAATCTCATTATACCATGTACCATTATACATTTAAAATCCACCCGGAAATTTCTAACAGTGATAATACCAAATGTGCAGCCTTTGAACGTGACATTTTAGCTAATGTGTTCATCCAACATTTATGTCCCTAGGGGCTTTTAACGAACACCATTTCCCACAAGCCCTAGGCATCGTGGCTCAGCAGAACGGTTGAGTCGATGAACGAGTCAACGGGTGGCAGCGAGTTCTGACACGTCTGTAATAACATCAGGAAAAGAAGTGAACATCGCAGAAGTTTTTAAACAGCACAGGTTACAGCTAGAACATGTCTCAATGAAGTGAGGCTGCACTGTGCTGAGCTTGAAGCTTTATGTCATGTGAGTGGTTGTTTTTTAAATGCCAAAACTAAACTGTGGAGTACATTTCTTTAGAAAAAATTGTGCGTGGAGAAGATATGTAGTCATTGCTGTAGTGACATAACAGTGCAAAATAAGCCATATCATGATAAACGGGTATTACTGAGCACCACCATGATGCTATGAAACAGTGATTTATACAGGGTAAGTATACTGTGAGTCCTGGCAGTGTAAGTGAACAGAATTAACGCACATACCCAGCCAACTAATATGTGTTTTTAAGAGTTCATTGGCTACATGTCTGGTCATACAAGTCATGCTAATTTTATACCAGTGCTCCAGAGGGACTGGTCTATATAGTGATAGTAAAGTACAGTATATTCAACATAACATCTATTTTCTGCACTTAAAAAAAGCATTTACATACAGATCATGGAGCCATAATTGGTGTAGACAACTTGAGCCAATAAAGTCTCACAGGTCAATTATTAACAGCCATGGCTGCCATTTACATAATCCTGGGCTGATTTCCATCTAAGGGATTTATACTAAGTAAACAAAATGTTAAGATATTCATTTTGAAAGGGGACAGGCGTCATAAAAGGGACTAATCTGCTTGTCACACATGCAAGCCTTTTACTTTGTGACTCAGCTGACTCACGTAAGATGAATCAAAGCAGCTTCAGATTTAGTGACTCAGGAGCTTTGGAAAGCTGAGTGTTGCTGTGGCGTTGAGTTAATCAAATGGGTCCACTGTTTTATCTTAAAAGACCATACCAGTGAATCACTGCCCACATCTCAGATTATTTCAGCAAAGAAAAGGTGTTGTACTCAGTGTACCTTCGGAAAGAACAATCTTAGCTTTGTCAGCTTCCAATGCCAGAGGTGTAAAAACAAATAGGCATAAAAATGGCAACAAGCATGAATGAGGCTGAAGTTCTACTTTTTAGAAACCTGTAACTACACTCTGCTCAGTCACTCATATACAACATGTTACTAGCATTGGGGACGTGATATCAACAGGTGAAACTATGAGCTATAAATCAAAACCTGGATAAGAATCGGCCTTGCATCAACTATAGATTCAGCTTTAGTAACTCCTTGCTTACACTGACAAAAAACAGATATACAATAAGACCACGACAACTGAAAGCTAAAAAAGCACCGCTCTGAAAACTGCTGTCATCTGCATTAAATAACATAACTTAAGGGCAACTAAATACTCTAGGTATTGTGAAAGTTTCCTTTCTCTAACTTGCATTTCATAATTAGTGAAATAAACAACGGCAGAGTGGGAGGTAGGAAATCAATCTGACAAAGTATGCACATGTAAAACAGAGTGTAAGTGATTTTTAGCTAATGGGTTACAATGTGTAAAAACGCTGCTATGGTCCTTCAACATTTCACATTTTCCCATGAGCATCTGAGCTAGGTATTTACCAGTCTTGTTACTTTGCATGAATTCACCTACTTTGAGGGAGAAACAGCCACAGCAACACCAATAAATGTCAAAACACTGGGTGAGATCAATACTCAGCTATTAATCTCTAAAGAAGGTGTGTGAAATATCAAACTTGGCAGGCACTGCCCATGTCAATCCACAGTTGCACTCTTTCTAACATAACTGAACAGCCACAATTAACACCTAATTATTTATCTTCTCCCTGTTTCTGTCATTGATGGTACTGCCGTAGGCCCAAAGATCCAGTTCAACTGTCAAAATTCTCTTTTCAGATCAAGTGCACATCATTGCAGCTGAAAAATAGCGTGATAAAACTGGCATTTCCCTCTGCTCTCTGCACCTGCGAGCCTAATAAAGAGCTTTATCAGGAAGATGTGGTACACTGCCAGCCCAGTTTGACTTTTATACAGTCCAAAAGACAGATGCTCCACATAGAGACAACAAACAGCTAAATACCCTGGTGTGTGTGCATGCGGCTGTGAGCAATGTGAATTTTAATGAGAAAGACAGAGAAACAGAGACACAAGAAGACCAAAAACACAGAGACTGAGTTCTCAGATTGTCTCCCATGGTGTTTGGACTGGCGGCTGCTACTCTTTATGACCCCGATGCTTCAAGCCGCAGATCAGATCAGGGACACTGTGCGACAGATGTCTGCCCTAGCACTCTGTTCCAGGCATGAGTGCTGCTGGCAGACACACCAAAGAAGAGAGGGAGAAAAAAACACAAGGGAGAGAAAAGGGTGAGCAAGAGGAGAAGATGGATGGAATGAAAAAGGAGAGGAAAAAAAACAAGAGAGGAAGGGGTAAAAGGAAAAAGGACAGAGGAATGGGGAGAGCTTGCTGTCAGAAATCACACTGCACACTCTTCATTTGTCAGACAAGATCCAATCTGTCATGTTTCTGTCAGACAGCAACCAGTTTGGTCAGAAAGTGACACTACAAGTTTAAACATACCTCGAGGTGTGACTCGCACCCTGGCTGGTCTGGGGGAGGAACAGGAGACCTTACATGTACTAAACCACCATTAACCCTGTTTTCAGTCAATAGAAAGGCTATTAAGGCAGTGAATAATCTGCATAAGGCAAAAAAACACAAGTTTGAGTCTGAATCTTCGGCAAGAAAATGATAAAACTAAAGAGGAGTGTGTTTAGAAGCCTTTTATGCTGCCACACAAAACTCAACATATGACCTCTGCACAACGACTCTCCCACTCTCTACTTCCGCTTTGAGGAACAACACAGAAAAAAGCAGATGAGAAGAAGTGAGCTAATTATAGCCTCATAGCAGGATGGCCAGAAACAAAGTTGATTATCATCATCGTCAAGAAGGCACAAAGGAAACCTGCTGCCTCCCCCCTTCCGCCACAATCCAATAGAGAGGCTTTTAGCCTTCGTAATGATTTAGAAAGTGACAAGTCAAACAGATTTACTGTGACAGCCTGAAAGGGACCAACATGAACACTATTATTGCTCACGTGACTAGATCCCTCCACCTGACCCCTCCCGCCTGTTACAGGGGACAGCAAAGAATGAAACTGGCTCAATAGAGGCAGGCAAGAAGCCTATTCAATTCCCCCCTCGCTCAACACGAGCCCCCTTCAAACGAGAGGGAAAAGGCTCTGCTTTGTGGAAGTTAGTTCCTTAAAGCGACAGCCATCCAGATAAAGATCTGGTCATGGAAAACTTGTAGCACAAAATAAATGGAGATACCTTTGTACAAATTTAACACCATCACCCAAGGTTTATCAGATTTAATGAGCCATGAATGCAAGGTGAAATTTTCAGTTTGCAAGAGCTGCTGAAAACATTTCTACAGCAGCCTTGGCCATTCCACTGGCCATGAAACGCCATTAAAAACTCTTTAATCTGCAAAGGAAGATCATTAAAAATGAAAACACTAGGCAACCACTGCACCATGCTTTTCATTAGTATTAGTTTTTGAACGAAAAAAGTGACTTTCTGCTGGTGTTTTCCATCTATATTCATTAAAAGGTATCTTTCGTGCCCTACGTTACAGGATCTACATTTGACTTTAATTTCCGTAGCCCTGAAATATGGAGTAAATTTATGTTTGAGCACCATGAGTACCTCCTGGGTTTAGGCCCTTTGCCTGGTGCAGGCATTTTTTTAAAACTCCTTTTCTGGAAGGTGAAAAACTCCTTGGCTGTTTCAAGCTTTGAAAACAGAGCCACCCCTAAAACCATCAGAGCTGGCGGCAGAGGGATGTGTGTGGAGAATTCTCAAGGAGCAGAGACCCTCGGGCTACGCAGATTCAGTTTCCCCCTTTCTGGCTTCCAAAAACAAAGGAATTCCAGAGAAAATCAGGGCAGGACCTCACCCCAAGCCACCACGGCTGCTGCTGCTACCCCCACTTCACTCTCTCTTGCTCTCGCTCATACACACATTTCATGGCAGCATGCGTGCACACACATAAACACACAGCACAAAAGTGATTTCATGCAACTATCATTGAGACACACCTCTCTTGTTATGCAGTAATGTTGACTTGATAACCAGGGAGACATGGTTACAAAGACATGACGAGGAGAAGAGGATGGGGGTTTGTGTGGAAATGCGCAGGGGTAGGTAACATGGCCTACATTCATATTTCCGAGCCACGTGTCTGCTGCTGTTGTTGACCATCGCTAACCAGCAGAGACTCAGACGTCAGCTTGCTCCAATCAGACTGCAGCCACACACATTAGTGAGACATTGAGCAACAGCCCCAAGATGTTGTGGGTCGGGCTGTGGTATGGCAAACCGCCTTCCCCCCTCCTCCTCTTTCTCCCCCTTACTCCTCCAAATATATGAGTATGAATGAAACGTGTGATACCCTCACGTGTATCTTTAACAATGTCACTACATTCCACACCAGGCAGCCAAGAAAAGGTTGCAGGATGGCTGTGAAAACAATATGGCAGAGATGGGTAATAACTTTATTCAATGTTGCTAATATATGTAATCTGGGATAATGGGTAGTTGCTGAGGTGAGAAAAAACAGAGTGGAGCTTTTAACAAGTTCAATTTCTTCTTTCTGCTCACTTGAAATAATTTACTTGAAAGTTGACTGACGACAACTGATCTCATTTAGTCCACATCCTCATCTTGTCTTTCTTTCACTCTCGTCTTATTTAATTAATTTAGGTTGTGTATTTTCAAAGTATTTTATATTCTATGTAAATATGACTAATACAACATATAAAAAAAAATTGTCAAATTTTCTTATTATTTCTGATTTGCCCTGCATCTTATAAAAATCATAAAACACAGGGACCCTTGGTGTTTGTCAATAATGTTTGCCAGATAATTAAAGAGCCCTGGGAGACAATGATAAACACTGTTTGGAGGCTGATCCCTGGCAAGAGCCAAGCGGTGTATCATTGCTGTCTCCGGAATACACGCGATTAGCCTGGTCTCATTACTGATATGATAAACGACGGCTTCCACTGTGGCTATGGTTTGCTGGGAGGATGTACTTTTAACAAGAAGAGATTAGAAAAAAGTGGTGAAACACATTGCCCCTTTAATAGACCTGGAAGAAACAGGAGCGATGGGTTATCTGCAGTGTGATTGCAGATAAAGGGCCTTCAGCTGTTATAGAATATTCAACAAAATACTATAAATTGTTGTCCACAAAATGGACTTTTAAATCGAAATTGTTTGCCTCTTTATTTGTTTCACTCCTCATCACCTGCCTACCCTGCACATTTCTTGCTCTCTGTCTGTCTGTTAAGTTGCTGTAGCTCAACCCCAGCCCACTAGCCAGTCTCTCTTTACAGTTGGTGTTTCCACACATACGTTTAAAATATGCCCCTTTATCTGAGCTGCCCAGGCGGGAAAATAAAAGGGATGTCAGTGCTTAGAACCCTGGGAACGCGCCTGGCTCAACCACCAGTGTCAAAACTAAGTGCAGGGCACCAAGCGGGCAAACACACTGCAGACAGTAACAGACTTTTTTGTGTCGCTGAGCGATGTCTAAAAACCATACAAAAATCTTTTTAGCATGGCAGAAGAGCTCCAGATTATTTGCCGACATAATTTGGCAGGAGCTCTCAATAACAACATCCATTAACGGACCAAAAGAACAAGTGGAATAATCAATATACTCGTTTCCCCGCCTCAAAACTGAATACACCTCTGCCAAATAATGTTAGCTACTGTCAATATTTGCCACATTTCAGCCAATGCATATAATGCATGAACACCCCCAAACACACACACGCCATAACTGCCATTGCAGTAGAGGAATAAATGCTGTCTGTTTGCATTAGTAAATCCTAGTTAATTTACTTTGTCAGAAAACAAGGAAGTATGTATCCCTGGAGGCCATGTTGGAGACAATTCGACCGCCTTCAGAGAAGCTCAGCCATCACTCTCCATCTCCCACGCAACCTCCAGCAGAAAATCAGCATCACAGTGCACTCTGAGAGACAACAGTGCCGACTAGACAAGAGACTGTTTATAGCAGAAATGATATTATAAACACAGAATGTGGCGCATTATATTTAGAAAAAGATTCATTATAGGCTATAAGCGAGAGCAATTTGCAACATGCTGTGCAGAGGGTAACGGCAATGTATTTAAAATTAAATCACATAATCTGAAAACATAACAGGTTTTAACTTCTTGACTCAACCCAGCAGACACTCTACCATGGTGGACTGGTTAGTCTAATACCTGGCATGGACTCAAGCTCTGGGCAAGCTTCATGAGAGTGCAGTCCTAAGTGGCTGTCTGGCAAATGAACTCATGTGGGACACTGTGCAAGGTGTGAAGACCTTAGAGGAGGTTGCAGTCTGTGCTGGCTTGCAGGCATGCTCCAGTATCAGGAGAGACAAGGCAAACACGGCAGATCAGTGCTGAAACCGTAAACTCACTGACCCAACATGAAGAGGGAGAGGGGACTAATTAGTGACTGTACTTACAACTCAAAGGAAAGGAAGAGAGACGAGGAGAAAGGAGGGAGTCTGGGAAAGCACACACAGCAAACACAGAGCATGCAGTTGGAGGATGAGGACAATGAGTTTGTTTAGCTTAAACAAGATTTACAAGCCAAACAGACACACGCCAACGCCACTCACTCAGACACATACTATCACTTTTCCTCTCTATTGCTAACCCTTTCTCTCCCTGTCTCATCAACACAGACTCACAGCTGAGACAGGCTCTGTGAGGATTTCATCAGCAGTAAAAAAGTGAGGGTAATTGCTTGCAATGGTGAGAAGTCTTGAGTGCAGGCGGCAGCGGTGGGCGAATGGATGGATGGATAGAGGGAACATTTTGTTCCTCCTGTGCGGGCTTCGACTCGCATATTGTTCCCGGTGAGGCCGGGTGTCATTTATGATTCAAAGGCCTCAGACTCTCAACGGATGGGAACAGGACATGGCCATTGTGACATCCCCCACGCTCGTTTCTCAAAGAACATCAAATCAAACATGCATGAGACGGTGACAGGGGAGGGCCAGCAACTTCTCTCTTCACTCTCCCTCTCTGCACCGTTTTACTCTCTTGTCTCTGGAAAAAAAAGCACTTAGAGGACTGCATCTCCCCACTGTTGGGAGAGCTCAAGGTTGAAGTGATGCCTTTGCAAAAACAAAGATAAGCTGATCTTTTGCCCATAATAGACTATTTAAACAGATATGTGTTAACACAACAACTGACAGATAGTGCAAAGACACAGCTCCTTCATTTCACGGCAAAATCCCATTAGGGAGACCTTGACTGACAACTTGTAAGAAGTGGAATATATCATTTCTAAAATGTTTGTTTATACAAGGAAGGGCTTTGCTGTAAGTATTCTTTAACAGCGCCACCCTGTTCCATACACCTGGGACCAGCCCAGAACAGCTACAGTCTTCTACAGTTGATCAGCAAACAACACCATTTGTTGCTACTTGAGGTTAAATCCTTTGCTTCAAGACTCAGCATTATTCACAGTGACTCTTCTGACTCCTGAAGAGGAGCTCTAACCAGCCATGTTTCAGCCACAAGCCAAACCTCAGTGCAAGGTTTGCAGCTTGAAGGACAGTGGTGACGGGCATGTGGCATTGGGGTTTTTTTTATCCCTGTACCTCATGCTGGTCCACTGATGTAATCACAGTCAGTCAGCAGGATAACTTACATCTGCTGCATTAGTTACACTGCAATTACCAGGTTCTAACTTGATGAGAGCTCAACTATAGACTTATGGGTAGTATTACAACAACATTTAGGAAGTAGTTAAGTGTCTGACATGAGGGCACAACCTCAGCTCAAACTGAACATTTCAAGTCGTAACTCCCTCTAAGCCCTTACTCTTAAAATTAGTCTTTAAAATTCTCTGAGGCAACACAAGTTTTTCCTTATTAAAAGACCGAAATAGGCACATTTAAAACAAAGGCCCAGTCTAGATGAAAAGTACTGCCAAGCTGAACCACAAGTGAGACAGAGAGAGAGAAGGAGAGAGAGAGGGGATAGAAACAAAGGCTGACTTCTGCTAAGGACACAAGTGGGTGGGTTTGGGCTCATGGCGAGACACCAGACTACAAGAATCCATGTACAACGAACAGGCAGCAAGTACTTCACAGCGTTCCTCAAACCAATGTGAACAGTTATATTAAATGTCAGGTAGTCAAAACATTGATTAGCGCTCACCAGGTTTTGTGCGCTTTGCAGACTGCAGCTATATTGACACACAGTAAACTGCAGCAACTTGGTAATTGCTGAGTAACACAAAGCAAATTAGTCAGACGCGAGTAATTAATTGTTTTTCCCATGTGTCAGAGGCTAAAAGTTACAAAGTGAGGTGCTCTCAGCGCCTTAATGCCTTCAGTGAATAATCAGCATGTGCGGTCAAAGAATAGATCACAGGTGTTAAAAACTGTATTTGTAATATTGATTGTTACAGCTGGAAATATTTAAAGTATTATATGCCTCAAAAAGAGATGGTGTTAAAAGTGATACAAACATCAAATATTTTCAGTCACCTCTTCACTCTGTTTCCAGAACTGGTTTGGAGAACAATACAGATATAACACAAGTCTCCTTCCTTATGTTCAACATTGCCCGCACATGTGTTGTTGTCGTCTCTATATAAGATTTCATTATTGTCCAGTCACATTTACATCATTGTCTCCTTCACATCATTGTCTCCTTCACATTATGGAACAGAGACTGAGAAAAAAAAAAAATAGTGAGCACACTTGCATTTGCACCCAGCTCCGTATTAGACAGCATTTGTCTAATTGAAAACACCCAAATTTGATTTCAAAGTGAGTCTACTGGAACCTTTAGCCTGTTTAGTGAATCAGACACTCGTCTGTCTTGTCTCACAGCCTGGCTGGCTGGCTGCAGAGAGGCCCCATGAGGGACAACAGAAGGAAAGAAAACTGAACACAAACACTTCCAAGTATCAAACTGTTGCAGATGGCTTTAATTCCTTGTCCTCTTTCTTTCACAATTTATCAGGTAACCCACTCTGAAGAAGCGTGCTTTCCTTTCATGCTTTGCTGAGATGACTTAATGCTGCTCTGGTTCGTCAGAGGGAGTTGAACAAGTTGAACAGCACTAATTAGTGTGTTGCTGCTGAAGCAATTACATTACATCACCTGTTTAAATTTACCAAGAAAGGAGACACTGGAGGGTGCACCCATTCAGAACCTATGTACATACTCTCTTAGACGAGCATGCAGAGAGTGGACGCAATAACAAGAACACCTGCAATACGATGCAACCCTCCTGCAATAAATATGGACTCTGTCAAGCCTCCAATGTTCTCCTTTTAGTTGAGGCTTTGTCAGATTTTGTAAGGAAAGGGGCTTTCAGGTGTTTGATGAATGACTGATTTGCTGTCAGTGATGACAGAATATCCACAATTGTTATCTTGCAGCACAGCAACACTAAGATATGGTTGGTTATAGATTAGATATTGCATTTCTGGCCTCAGAAATCTCCACAACAATAACAAAGGATGGCTGCTCTGCTCCCACTCTCACACTCCCTTCAACTTCAGCTCCAGACTAACAAGCGTAAAGGGTCTTTTTCACTCCTTTCCAAAGTTTAGTTGTCCTGTAGCAGAGAGCACACTAATGAAACAGCAAAAGTCTCCTCCTCCTTCTCCTCTCGGGTGCCCCGTGTATGCTGCACTCTGCCCCGGCTGGCCTCACATCCAGACGGGAGGAATTTAATGGGGAGGGTCCATCAGACTTAAGGCAAACGGCTGCACTTAGTCGAGCAGCTCAGAACCGTTCGGAAAATGTGCTAGAGCTTGTCTTTATCACAGTTCATAAAGTGTCACATCAAGATAGCCACATGCACAAACTAATTTGTACTGAAGGGTGTGTGTGTGTGTGTGTGTGTGTGTGTGCAGTGCAAGGTTCGCTGCAGGTAAAACACTGGAGAGAAGGAGAGGACACTGGCAATACAGTCACACATTATAACAGAAATATTGACAGTGCATTAAATTTACTAGGAAAAGATGAGCATTTGTCACGTTACTAGAAAGACCACTAGAGTCACATTAAGGGCTCCTGAGCACCTACGACCTCACACTGATCTCTCAATGATCCCTGAGAGGATCCAGTCAACACAGTCTGTGCTATCAGCGCAAATCATGGTGGCAAATGTCAGCGAAGCTGCACCACATAGTGTAGTTTAACAGAACAGCAACATATGGACGTGCCTGCTAATTGCATTACAACAGGTAGCCCATAATAGCCTTGCAGGCAGTCAACAAGCCCAGACACACTGCTGGCTGTTAGCTAAGTGACATACATTCTCAGTTTAGCATCAACCGAGTCATCAGCTGATCCACCGAGTCGAGGCATTCACCCCCCCACACACACGCAGACCTGCAATCACTGAGTTACTAGCACATTCCTATCTGGTGTCTTCACAAAATGCATGCACCGATCTTCAAATATTCCTGCACACACACACTGTCTCTGGCTATCTCGCTCCAGCGCAACTCGTCCACAGCAGGCAGAGACATGGGATACAAAGCATGGATATCACGCCGCGTAAAAGCGCTCCGTTGCCGCTCACGCAACGAGAATCTGCCCCCTGACACGAGTTCACCAGCCGCTGCTGGAGGTTTCTAGGAGGTCACCCTATTGTTAGCAGGTAGTGTCTGTCCAGCGGGAGGCAAACCCCATCTTGAGCAACCCACACACACGCTCAAATCCCGCTTTGCAACAAAAAATAAGCAAACGCGAAACTTACTTTCAGCTCTGAGCTCAGCGGCAAATCCGCGTACGGTTTCTCCAAACCTCGTGTTTACGGCGCTCCTTCTCTGGCTCTCTCCACTTCACAAAGACGACGTGAGAGCCCCGGAGACGGTGCGAGTGAGTGACTAAATCAACTACCGTAGAGCACGGCAAGTTGAAGTGTCAGATTACACTGGCTATTCAGTTACCAGAGAGAGCCGTGCTCGGCGGTCACCGTGAAAACACGGCCTAGATCTCAGCGGAAGGACACCGAGTGTCAAGGTGCAACAACGCGCCATAGGCTGTGCGTTTCATCCTGGAACGGACCGCAGCTCTCAGCTCCAGCTATTGTCTGGGTCTGTGTCAAGACACACTGCTTGTAATCAAACCAGTTATTAGTTAATGCAACAACAGCTTATTACTGAGGTAGCTGTGAAAATAGCATCAGATAGACCAGATACACACGGCCCGATAATTATCAGCAATAATGATGCTAAAGTGCTGAACAAT
>OMLM01002735.1:2294-63759 GCA_900302695.1 Helostoma temminkii
CAACACAGCGTGTGTGTGTGTGTGTGTGTGTGTGTGTGAGTGTGTGTGTGTGTGTGTGTGTGTGTGTGTGTGTGTGTGTGTGTCACTAGCGGCTTTAGTGTGAGGTGTGTGTGTATGTGTGTGTTTTTGAAAGATAGAGAGTGAAGAGACATAGTGGAGATCTAATGGAGTCGGGTCCGCAGCTCTTTTTCATCGAGCTGTTTGCCATTCTCTGGAAGGAATGCATGGATGGATTACACTGCTGGCTGCTACAGCGACTTTCCAATGAGGCTCCACTTTGTCTTCACCCTTATCTAATCCACGCTGGAATGACCATATCTGCAAAATGAAAATGAGGCCACAAATCAAATGACCTGCCTGTTTGTTACAGTTGCAGGTAAGGCTTCATTCGACAAATTAAACTGCACAATAAAAGAAGTCTGTGCAGCAAAGTGATTTGCAGATCCAGGATAAGGATTAGTTGTTTTGTCTGCTTTAATTCAACTATCAACTCTAAGACAAGCTGGTGCAGTTAAAGAGAGTTTGGTCAGTCCTACTGTGCACAAACAAAAGTTAAAAAAAAATGTTTACTCGTTCTATGGTTCTGGACAAGTTACAAAACAAATTTCTCAAATGACCTCAAATCACCAGGGTATGTGCTTTATAGACTTGTCGGAAGACTAGAATTTGTAGCCTCAAAGAAAGTTTGCATTGCAAAGTGGGAATATGGAATTTAAAAGATGACAGAATGGCATTTACAGTGTCTAAAGAAAGGTGCTATTAAGTTGCATTATGGGATTATACTGTGGACTAAAGGATGGATGTACCAGAGCACATTAGGACAGCAACAGTGGAATTTCTCTCACCGACTTTATGGAAACACCCTTAAATTTGAATCGCTTTTTACCTTTTTAAGTTTTTTAAGCCCCATCAAAATATTACAGCAGTCTTATTGTGCATTGCTCAGATCTCTAAAAAGTATTTTCATGCTTGAATGAATTACGTTTTTTCAGTTCGCATCATATGTGGTGAGGAGGAACTCGGTGTCAGAATGTTAAATCAAAAATTGACTCGTGTAGTTTGTCTGGAATATCATGTTTGACATCAGTCAGGAAAGTATGGCTAATTGAAGAATGATGGCTCATACCGTCAGGTCTGAGGTACAACCCGGGCTTATAGTGAAGACGATACATCACCGTTTTCAAGCTCATACGGAAACTAAGCTGTCTCTAATTCCTCTTGGGCCGCGCAGAGCTCCATCTTAGCCAAGTGACTGGGCTAACAGGGACACACGACATATCACCCCATCCTTTCCCTGCCGTCCACAGCAACCCAACACTCCTGATATACAAGCTCACCCCCAGCACCCCTGGCTGCCAAGCCAAACACCTGGCATCTGTATGAGAAGGGCGCCAATTTTACAGTGACTGCCAGGCGGTCAGCTGAGTCTCTACCACACACATAACTGTAATGCATGTGAGTGCGCAGCTATACGGATGCGCTTTAAGTGTCTGAGCAGAGAACATGTGTGTATGCGAGAAAGAAGTGGAAGCTAATGAAAAATATGTGTAAGAATAGGATCTTAATATATATAGATATGAATGTGTGTATGACTGACAGCTCGGTCTGGACACACACAAAACCACAATACTTCGGTAGACATTTATACAGTTGAGTTGCATGCAGTGTTGGACGGAGAGCGTATATATCATTTTGTATGGTTCCAGCGTCTTTCTGACATTGATGCATTTCCCAGTTGCGTGCTTTCATTCCCTGGCTGAAGTTTTGTGTGTGTCAGAGGCCATGGCTGGTGCTGAAAGCCTGATGAATGGGGTCCAAGGGTCATGGACTTCAGCTGTTGTTGGACACACCACAACTCAGTGAAACACACTGCTAGCCTTGGGTTAGCACCAGACTACACAGAGGTTTTTGGTGTTTTTCTCTGCTGCAGCAATAGGAAATCTGAGAGGGTCACGAGGGATGTATGCAGAGAAGATTCTGGAGGGTCTGGATGCCGGGCTGGCGGGGGTCCCATTGGCCCAGTAGCTCTGAACCTCCTTTGCCTGGGTAGCAAATAAACAATACAGTCGTGTCATCGTGGGGATAAGATACTGCTGCTGTATTCAGGTGAGAGCCCACATGGAGCAGGTCTACAAACTGTGGTCTCACACTGATGCCACTTTTTAAAAAAAAAAAGACTCTTCATCAAAAAGCAATATAATAATATAGAGTATAGTGTTGATACTAACTGGCTGCACCCAGAAGAGTTTTTCACACTGAACACATACTCATGTCAAGCACTGACTGTAATGCAGATGGAATTCCAGCTCCCTTTATATGATTTGGTACCATAGTTGGTGCAAAGAATAAAAGGACTTTTGTATTTGTGATTAAGGATTGTGCAGGGGATGATGCTTCGGGGCTCAGTGACCCTGTCCACCAAGAAAGAAATCCAGCTTTCCTCCATCTTGAGATGTATAAACCTTTTATTGTTGCTACAACGATGTCATCAGCTCTGAAAGGGGCTGCTGTGCCAGGAGTGGCGGCCATGTTGCCATGGCGACGGTTGGTGTAAATGATGGTGGTTGGTGGCTTGGCTGTGGTGTGTGGGGGCGAACGAGAGGCAGCCAGCAAGCCAACATTGCTTTTAGGGTAAATATGGTCTAAATGAACAGCGTTGCTGCATCGACTCGGGAAGAGCAAGAAAGAAAACAGAAAAGACATTAAGTAAAAATGGATGTTTTAAACACAGCACAAGGTGAAACCAAGCAAGAATATTGCACAGGATATGAAATTATTTCCAATATCAGCCCAACTGTGGAAATTCAATTTCACAGCTCATGAACAATATCAAACAAACATGCTGGCTGAAAGAGCACACTCCAACTTGAGTGATACTGTATCAAAAGGCTACACGGCAGACATAAAAGAGAACGAGGTGGGTGAAGGGCAGGCTAACGGGTAACGGTAATCCATAACTCCACCAATCTCCATATTCAGGCCGTTTAAACTGCACATTAGCCACCAGCTATTCCCATGGCCTGTCTCAGACCTAGGAGATGGGACGGGCCGACTTTCTAATGAACTGTATAATTAAATGAGAGGCTCTCCTCGGCCCGCTGCGACTACTCTCGATTCTGAGACCATAATGTCCTAAGGGGAGCTGAATTGAAATGAATGGTAGTAGGTGAAGGACAGAGGGACAACAGGCTAATGTGGTGGAATGTGCCTTTAATGAAGAGAATGAAAGGGGGGGGTGAGAATAAGCTGAGGTCACTGTGGGTGATCGCCCGTATCCTCATTCCGCAGTATGTGTGCATACCCCCCTCCCTCCATCTTTCCCTGTGTAACTCTCAATGCTCAGTCTTTTGGGAGCTGTGTGGGGGAGATAACTGTTTCAGCTCTCCACTTTGCCCTCCCCAGAGTGCGGCTTTTGATTGACACATGCTAACAAGCTAAGGTGTTCGACAGGGGCGCCGGCAGAATAGGTAATGCTAAGAGAACATAACCAGGGAATTCTCCCACAACCCGTGGTTCATGACAATCGACTGGGGAACAGAGTGTGCTTTTGCATTCTTTTCTTTTTCAGGAACAAAAATGCGGGCTTATGAGGTGTCAAATTAATTCCTGTAAAAAAAGAAAAACCCTACATAACACAAGAGGAAAGTGTAAGTGAATTTTTAGAAACCAAAAGGAACAAAGCAGAAATCGCCATGGAACTTTAATAAAAAGGAGAATAGACAAATAGATGTCAAAAAGCGTCGTCTCTGACATCTAAGGTCATGCAGTGGAAGACGAAAACTTCCTCTCAAGGCAAATGTGTGAGATGATATGAGCCATTAACATATGTCTGTCGGCGCGTCATCATCCATGACCACGTTTTGTCTGAATGTAATTGATTAAAGAATCTTCTGGATGACCGTGAACAAAGACAAGACAGTCAGGACACACACACACACACACACACACACACACACACACACACACACACACAAAGTAAGTGAGTACATTCAGTAGGATGTGTTGCAGCCAACCACTGCTGACAGTGATTTCAAGGTTTTTGTTTAATGGATACTAAAATGCAATTAATTCTTGAATGTTCTGTTGCTGTTGTTTATTGTGTTTGGCAGCAAACTGACCACATGCACTTGAAGCAGGCTGTTTACTGCTTCCTTATTCCTTAAAGTACAGTGAATGGCCTGTGAAGGCAGCTTAAGTGCTGTGAGGTGCTCGGACCTGAGTGAAAAGGAGTGAAGAGACAACACACTTGCTGTTCGAATGAAGGGGTTGTAGGTTTCATTTATCAAACCACCACTGGCATAAAAAATGAGCTAACTCAAAGTCAATTTCTAGCGTTTTTCTGTTAAAGAGAGTTTTCAGCTAATGAAGCTTTGGGCAGAGTGCGGCAGAGCAGGAAGAGGGAGGGCTCGGCAAGCGGAGTGGACTGATCTCAAGTCTTGCCTGGTGTAGCTTTGAAATTTTTTTTTGGATCAAATGTATTGTTACAGTGGAAAGGTTTCAAATATATTCCTGCTGGTGTGTTCAAGAGCCCTCTTTTCATATGTTGGAGTGTCTCTGAAAGCCCCATGGAAGAGAGCTTTAAACCTATGGCATAATGCCATTACCACACCATTATCATGTTAATACCAAGATAAAAGCACCTTTACCTGTGTTAACGAACCAAAACCTACATGAGTGTTAAACTACTAATATGAATACTAAACATAATAATAAATACTCTACAGGCTCAAATTAGTGTATTACTGTTTCACTTTGGTCACTATATGGAATAATTTTATTGACTTCCATATATTTAAATACTTTTAAATACTAGCTTTTCAGCTAGAAGGATAGAGAATACTATTCTTATACACGTCTCCTAAACTGGAACTGCTGGTAGCAACTGGCATATATTAATATATTAATTTGATTTGATTCCGTATCTGATTTAGATGGATTAGCTTTATAGCTTTAAATGTGCTGGTTTAGTTCAAGGTAGTGGTCACAAACTTCAGACTGTTTCCTCTGTTTTGTCATCACAGGATGGTCAGCAGACAGCTGTTGTTTATCCAGCTTTAATCTATTTTGGTGTGTGAAAAAGCATTGTAATACCACTTTTTGAAAAATACTACATGAATAGAAATGTGTATTAATAAGCCTTTGTTTGTTACTGTTTGCTCAGAGCCCTGACTCTATCTGGCAGGGAGTTAATTTGCTTAAAAAAGGGTATAAATAAAAAACGATCAACCATTTGTCTGATTGTGCCGGTTGGTCTGAAAGGTCTATTTCAGCTCAGACAGGAAAGGGTCAAAGCAGCGCAGAGATGAGACAGATCAGCAGAGGCCCAGTCCCTGTTGGCCTTGACGCTAATTAAACACTAACTGATAGAAAAAGCCTTCTCCACACCCTAATTATTCCCCATTTCAAGTCTAATTTCACCAATCAGTGCCATCTTTATTTCTGAGAGCAAATTGGACAGTAATCGTTTTCTAGTGGAGATTTCCCTGCTTCTAATTGCTCGAAGATGATTTAGTCATTATCAGAACTGTGGCTACTCTTATCAGTCATCTCACAGGGCAAATTTATCTAGAGATTGTGCTAAGAGAAATTAAGCTGATTGTTTTAATGAATTTTTAAAGTGATGAGTCATGGTGTCACAGTTTGAGTGAATATTTTAAATATGCATAGTCTGGCTGACTGGTTAAATGAAACAGAAGAGTAAAGAGAATTTCAAAATATTTAATGGAAAATATTTGTATAAAAAAACAACAACGATGCACTTAACTGACAGCGATTTTAAATCAAACCACCAATGACATGTCCGACGGTTTTCAGAGCTGTGACTTTTGTTAAGGTTAAAAATGTTAAATTTAACAATTTGAGTTGCACAGTATGAGCAGTCACACCGTGTACTTTTACTGTCTGTGTATGAATCAAGACTTATACATTTGATTAGAAACACCACAAAAATATCACAAAAACTCATTTTGTCATGCATTTATATGGTTAACAAATATACAGTAAATACCAAATTCACTCAGATAATCGGACATGAAAATACAAAAAAAAATAACAGTGCGACAGCAGGACGTCAAGGAAGTCTGAGTGACAAAACATCAAGGACAAGACGACACTTTGAATGGAGCTACTTCCTTTTCCTGTTTGTCCACTTCAGCTTCCTCTGTGTCTCCTGTTACTGACTGGTCAAGGTGATCCATCATTTTCTTCAATTCAATTGTGCAAAAATGCAGGTCAGCACAACCTTAAAAGCTCAGTTTGCTGGAATAGATTTGATTTTATACATTATGGCACTAAGTTTACTATACAGCTATGTAAGTTAATGGTGCTTAATTTAATTTCTACATTTTAATATCTCTGTTTAAAATAAGATCCTAGATACTATAAGTGCATACTCGAGTAGTTGCCAAACTACAGTACACATGTATGTACACCCACAGGAGTCATCAATGCTTGTTAAATTTCTTCGGCCTGTGAATAGTTGTGTCCAGATGGTTCTGAACATAAACTCCACTTATTGCTTTTAGGGTTCCTGATCAGATAAATTAATAGAACTGGCAGTTCACAATTTTTTTTGTGTGAATGACTCAAGTTTACTTCATTTTAAGGAGACTTCCTTTTACACTGCACCTATCATGGGGTTCTTCCGTCTCGGGTCAGGCTGCCTTTCATCTTCATAGCCATAGCGGTCGGGGCTTGTGTAGCGTCCGGGGCTGGCCTGCCGGTAGCCGTTCCTTCGCCCTCCGGGAGCTTCATAGTACTGACGTCCTCTACGGCCTGTTGTGGGTGAAGGGGGGACGTCCTGCCTTACCATCGCCTGGTACTGCTGTCTGGAGTGGGGAGCTGAGTGGTAGGAGGGCGGGTTAACTGCTGCCTGCTGGGCCTGGGTACCCGAATGTGGGGGTGGTGCACGTCCAGAGTGGCTGGGAACTGGAGGGTCGTAGTAGTGGCTGGGGTAATGGGCTGCTTCTCTTGGCATGGGTCTGGAGTGGGAGGGGTAATCATATGGATCCCTTCTGAAAAAGAAAGATGTTGTCTGTGAGAAATTATAAAGTATCTATTGTATGTCTATTGCACCTGATAATGGCCTGGAGCAGGTCGCAGAGACAAAGACACACACATAAGGTATATGCTTGCTTGAGAATACAGAAGAAGACAATATTTAATACTAGTTTGAACTGGTTTGGAGTAGAGGACGTGCCAGAGATTTGGCTGCCTCCTGTTATTCAGTTTACGTGGCGAGGCTGTGGCCTTGGCAGGCTCGAGTTGTGAGGGGGACGTGGATGGAGAGATGCCAAGAGATAACAGCAAATGCCTTGGTAAGCATATATGAGGTTGAGTGTGTTTAGCTCATGTGTGTAGGAATGCGTGTGTGTGTCCCAGAGGTCTGCAGTAACGAGGCAGCCAGCTGGAAGTCTCCAGTTCCCTCCCACTAGCTCTGGGTGATTAAGGGCTAAACCCCAGGGTAAGGCGACACGCGGGCCTCGGGGAGACGGAAGGAGACACAGACTGAGAAAGAGAGGGAACTAGAGAGAAAGAGAGAAGGGGGGCAGAAAAAAAGAGAGCGAGAGAGATAGCGGGGAGAAAAAGCAAAGGGAGGGCTGCTCACCTTTCACAGGCCCATTCAAATGTTTTCCATCTTATGTGCTGTTTCCAGTGTGACACACAAGCCCAGCTAGAGCAAGCAAGCAAATCTTAAAGTCAAGACTTGCCGTAAGAGAAGCACTCCTATTTTTAAAAGTGGTGATTTCCAGGAGCCTTTTCAGCATCATACAATTCATCCCTCACGTAAAGTTTTACTAGAAATAAAGTCACTGGTCTCAGATGAAATGGTCATACACACCACAGCAACCTGCTCTCTACATTCACATCTCTACATTCAATAGTTGTAGAATCCCATGTTCACAACAGATGTTGAGCGTTAAGTCACCAAACTCTTAACAAGTTGTGACCTTTTACCAACAACTTTAACATTACTGCTAAAGACCCTGCAACACAATTCTGTGACGTCGCAGATGAAAGCAACCGTTTTGTGCAGCAACATTGTGGTGGATCGATAAATTCTGCAAAAGACACCTATAGTGGTTAAAACATGGGGACAATATATTGTATCTAGATCTTTTGCAAGCAATGACGTGAGCAAGGTAAATGGTAATGTTAGCAACCAAGTGTTGATGTTTATCACAACTATTTTTGCAGTTTTCACTTGCTCCGCTCTTTCATTTATCATTTCATGCTGCAAAATCCCAGAGAGACAGTGCAATTAATCTCAGAGGAAAACATTTGTCTACTAACGTCCAATGTTTAAAAGGCAACTAATACATAATAAAACCATGTATTTCACAAGGAGCAAACAAATATGATGACTACGTCAGACAACTGCAGAAAGCTGACATTTCAGTGCATGTGTTTTTTGATACAGTACGACTCTTTCTCTAAACACGGCCTAAACAACAAATGTGAAAGCTTTCACTAACTGGCCAGGGTCCAGATCAGTATAATGCCACATCAATCACCAACAAGAGCAGCAAAACAAATTTAGACATTTACTTCCCACCCTTCAACAATGGCTGCCACTGTACTTATTACACAGAAGCCTTGAGCTTAGCCTCTCCCTTGTTCTGCAATCGTATCCCTGCGTCTCTTCTGTCTAGTCCCTTGTGTTGAGCTCAGCACCTGTTGACTGCCCAATTAGAATGACTCACTCACCACATATAACGTTGCACACAGCTTGGTTGTGTGTGTCAAGAGAAGACTTCTCCTGAGGATACTGAGAGAAATATGTGGTAATGTGGATTTCTATATGTGTGTCCCAGATATCAGTAGTGTGTGTTTTCTGTAGGCTGGGAGGCCCTGACCACCCAAACAGAGTGGTGGATACACAGGTGGTCCCAAGACTGAACAGCAAGGCCTTGTCAGTCAGCAGAGCAGGAAAGGCAGAGCTGCACACGCAGGAGACATACACATATGCATAAGCCAAGAGTTGCGATAAGGAAAGAAAATGGGGTGCAGTAGAAAGAAAAGAGGAATCCGAGAGGTAGAAAGAGGACACAATGAAAAAGATTTCATCTAAAATGAAGACGTGCAGAGACAAAAGCAGACGCGGAGACAGTCTGGGTAAAAACACCATGATAGTTTGGCTAGGAGTGAAACAGAGAAAGAGAGAGAGAGGAAGGTCAGCCTCATTAATCCAGATTAAATGGTAAAGGCCACCAGGGGAGGCAAGAAAATGAAAGAAAGAGGGATGGAGTGATACAGGGACAGAGGAGGGGAAACACCTGGGTCCTCTATGCAACTCAGGGCTCAGGGCCACCCAAACAGACCGGAACCACAGTCTGCTTCCCCATTCTTCTCTCATCATTCTCCTTAAATTCCCTCGCTGCAACCTTTAATTTCCACATCAATATTCATGTCGCTCTCTGTCTGCATCACTCTCTATTCCTCTTCCTCAGTAGGTTTGATACACAGTCAGACTTAGTTGGAGCTACCACACACAATTTAGGCGTCAAAGCAATCCTAAATAGTCTGTTTAATTTTCTGGATGACTGAGGGTTAAATGAAGTGGGATAAATAACTTTACGTGCTATGTTACATCAGTCTGGCTGACCTTTGACCCTCGCATGACTTGGCACATGACAGTGTTTAGGTTTCCTCAGGGAGGCCAGCATTTGACAAGTGTTTCAGTGTTTTCTTGAGTACAAGGCCACAGAAATGCACACAAACTCATTTCCTTCCATCTACTTGTAACATGACTTTCATTTTTTCCACATAACTGTTTGTATTACAAATAACTATTCCACCATCTTTGCCTGTGGATTATAGTTCTGTGATTGTGTGGTTTTGCTTTTTGGTGGTTGCAGGATTGAGTTTTATAAAGGTCTTTGTGAAATTCTGCAGATGCAGACCTGTTGGTGATGAACTGACTCACACTCACTGTTGGTGAAGACCGTAAAGAGACTCATGGAATTTAAATCAGAAGAACTACACCATACTGAAGAGGACACAGCTGAACCTTTTGTGCTTTTCCCCCTGTGCTGAGATGTAATCTTGATATTAATACAAGATACAAATTCCTGAGTGTGTGTGAATGCTCTTCGCGCATCTTTTTCTATATGGACTTTGGATGAACTCGCCTTTTTTGCCATAAAGTGTGATGTTCTTTAATTCTATGTAAAAGACAGGGAAGCTCTGTGATGTTGTTAACAGCATGACTGGCTGCAACAACAATATAGGACAGTGTGTTTGTGTGTGTCCAGTCAAGCAGCTGAGGGATTAGGGAGTCAATGGGCATCAGTGACCCATAGGGGTTCCTTATCCAGGGGTCATGCAGCTGGCTACAGCCTGGTTGGGAGATTGAAGCAAGTGAATGTTGTAGTCTGTGTGTTTCTGTAGGATTCTGTTAATCTGAAATGTTCTCAAATGTCTGCAATATTTAATTTTTACATAAAAGATGTTTCGTTTTTGGCAGAGCCAAACAAAACATTTGCAGTACATCGACTCCAGAAGGTATTCAGGCCCCTCACAGTATTTCTTTTTCAAGCCACTACATTTGAATGCCTCGGTGAATAAGAGAGCAAGCCAGAGAAGAGTGCTTGGTTGTGTTTGTATATTGTTAGTGTCAGAATGAGATCTCTGTTTACTTATTAACTTACGTAACCTCACCAGTAAGTTTGTGCACTGGCTAAGAGAGGAGGAGTAACACTAACATGCAAAAGAAGAACGCAGGGACTGAAAACAGAAACTAAATCACCGTAAACAGAATGGAGAGAGTGCAGTAATGCAGTTTTTCCAATTATTAACCCAGATGTAAAGGATCATATTATGCAACAGTTTACCGTATCTGCCACTGAAAACATCACATGAGTTACAGTTTCCTGAAGACAGGGTAGAAATTTCCTCCAGAGTTGTGACTTGCAATAAACATGCCAAACATGGCAGATTCCTGCTGGATTAAAATGTTGGTTGCTGTCAGTGATGACAATTAAAAGCACACCCCCAGTGCTGTTAATCTAGTTTGAAAAGAGCTTATGACAACGAGAGACGAGCAGACAGTAGGTGTGTTTTCATTCAGCTGTCGGACGAGTTTAACGCACACTTGTGAAATGTCAAAATACAATTTGAAAAATATCATATGCAAATGATGCTTCAATGAGTGATGTTTAAACAAATAAGTTGGAATGAATGTGGAAAAAGAAAATGAAAAGACCTTCAAGAATAAATTAGCACTTGGTGGATTGCTTTTTTCCCTCTGCGTTATTACACTGCTCAAAAAAATAAAGGGAACACTTAAACAACACATCCGAGATCTCGATGAATGAAATCTTCTGGCTGAAAATCTTTATTCATTACATAGTGGAATGTGTTAAGAACAAAATAACATAAGAATGATCAATGGAAATCAAAATCATTATTTCATGGAGGTCTGGATTCAGAATCATACTCAAGATAAAACTGGAAAAGTCAGATTACGACGGCTGATTATTTCTGTGGAAATTCCTCAAGACAATTCAAAATGAGGCTCAGTAGTGTGTGTGGCCTCCACATGCCTGTATGCACTCCCTACAATGCCTGGGCATGCTCCTACAACGACGGATGTTCTCCTGAGGATCTCCTCCCAGACCTGGATCATGACATCAGTCAACTCCTGGACAGTCTGTGGTGCAACGTGGCGTCGGTGGATGGAACAAGACATGATGTCCCAGAGTCCTCGATTGAATTATATAGCATCAATGCCTTCATCATGCAGGTACTGCTGACACACTCCAGCCACATGAGGCCTAGCATTGTCATGCATCAGAAAGTACCCAGTGCCCACTGCACCAGCATGTGGTCTTACAATGGGTCTGAGGATCTCATCCCGGTACCTAATGGCAGTCAGGGCACCTCTGGCTAGCACATGGAGGTCTGTTGAGGATGTTGCGGGCAGCAGAAAATGGTCAGGGAAATGGTCTGTGTTCACCACCTGCAGAACCATTCCTTTATAGGGGTTGTCTTGCTGATTGCCTCTAATTTCTACCTGTTGTCTGTTCTATTTGCACAACAGCAGGTAAAAATTAATTCACAATCAGTGTTGCTTTCTAAGTGGACAGGTTGATATCCCAGAAGTGTGATGGACTTGGACTTACATTGGAATGATTATGTGTTCCCTTTATTTTTTTGAGCAGTGTATATAATTATATTACTGGGAATAGATCATTTATCAAAGTTCAATAACAGATTTTGTTGTTCTGGATCCAAACTGAACCATTTATCTACATAATTAATGCATTTTTCCTTCCTGTATATCATTTCGTTTGTACATGGGTACACCATTTTGAGATGCAACAGATAATGTGTTGAATTTTCCTGTATCTACCAATCTAAACACAATCTAAACAATGTAAATAATGGGAGTTCTCGAGTTGCAAACTATGAGCCGTGTTTAGCAGGAGACAAGCAGAGAGACAGATCCAGGAACCCGTCTGTCCCTCTGAGCTCTATATAGAGCAGCAGAACAGGGTGTGATGTAAACCACGGGGACCAACTAGTGGAAAGCTGTAATGACACGCCGTGTAATACATCTGACTCACACTTCGAAAACATCAGCACCATATACCACACTCCCAACCACTCACTTGTGTGTGTGTGTGTGTGTGTGTGTGTGTGTGTGTGTCTGCGTGTGTGTGTGTGGGTGTGGGTGCGCAAATAACAGACTAAATATTCAATCCATATTTATATGCATGTAAATATGTACTGGGAGTGTACCTATATGATTACATGCTCAGCAGTGAAAGAAAACTGTGTAAGTCTGGGACTGTGAGAGTGTGTATTGTCGTTTAGCTACTGCCTCATGGCAGTGAAGAATTTGGGTATATTGTGGAAGCATGAGGGTATAGGGGTGTCCCTGTAAAATGGAAGGAGTTCCTTATTCTAATTCCTTATTAGACGTGGCTAATTCACCATGGTGGTCCCTAAAATGCCCCTGGTATATATATATATGCCCAGTATATATTTATTACAGAAAAGAGCACAAACAATTACAAATAATGTGTATTCATGTATACTTTGGAGATTTGGAGGTAGTCAAGGCCATTTTATTTCATGAACTTGCTCAGCTTCCTGTTTAAAGTCTAAGTGGGTATATTTGTAAAGCTTCTTTCCCAGTGTCAGCTGTGGCTGGAGGCTTTATGTTTTCTGTTGTCCATCCATCAATCTGTCCGATTCTTGTAAACACGATAGCACAGAAATGCTTTGAAAGAATTTCTTCTAAATAGCCACAAATGTCCACTTGGACTCAAGGATGAACTGATTAGAATATGCGCTTGGACCAGACACGCATGTAAACATTAGCACATTTAATATATTATCACTTCAAAGTTAAAGAGAACACACAGATACGCATGTAAGCATATCTGCCAGTTATGTGTTCACCTGTTCACCAACCCGTGGCTAACTGACATGTACTGCATGAAAAATGCTCTGGGAAAAAACAGCTGCTGTGCCTAACAACACTACACCAAACACTCCCACGCGCACACACAGACATGCATATGCATGTGTGCATTCGCTTTTACGGGTAAAACGTTAATGTGTCATAATTTGCAGAGGTAGCAGAGGTGCAACAGAATGAAATGGCTTCATTTACCACATTCAGTCTGGGATTTAAAGTAGTGATATCACTGCCTGTATCTGTGGTTTCTTGATGATAAGTGTAGCCAGAGCCCAAACATTTCCTCGTCATCAATTATTATAAAAATGGTTTATTTAAAAGATGTAATACGGTATATTTAGCAAGTTGACATTTTCATTAGTGAATGATGAATTCTCCAGGTTCTCCAAATTCATCCTTGTCCAAATCCTAAACACACATACACAGACACAAACACAAAGCCATAGAGCTAATGGTGCTGTGCTAGCTGAGTGCTACAGACACAGATCAGGCCTGGCTGGCTCCACAGCAGAGGAAACCATTAGCCCGTTCTGGCTCTGGCCAAAGAGGCAACTCCGCTAATCAAACCAGCCTATGTCAACAAGAGCAGTGGAAATTGGCTCTCACCTACACACACATGCCCCATCTAAATGGGCCCATGTTTACACTTTTTGTTACTATATACTGGGCAATGACAGGGAATGTGTACAGTATCAGCAGCAGGTAGCAGTGCAACGTGGGAGCTTTGGGTTAGAAATGAGAAAGTGAAGAGAGATGGAAGGCACCAGGGCAAACATCTTGTATGTAAACTAAGAAGAGGTGCACTCTCATAAGGCTCACAGCTAAGTTTCATGACTCATTCATCACTTTAGTGATGTCATGCTTTTATAAATAACATTTTATACCACATCCTTTTACCACATCCTTCTTGATTTCAACTAAATGTATGGCATTTGGATGCAGCTCATTTTGAAAATAACTTTACAGCTAAATTACAATAACTTCAATTCCTAGGCCTCCCAAAGTACATGCCATGAGTAAGAAGGTCTCAGGTTATTGAGATCATGTAATAAATCATGTAATAAAAACAGTAAATTAACATTTAATGACAGAAACAGGTGGAGTTTCACTTCCACTAAATATACAAGTGAGGTCCCCCTAAACTCATTTTCTATTCGCAGTTGGGTCACTGAATGTCTAGTCTATTCTGGGCAAAGATGGGAACATCTGAATTCACAGTGATTCCTTCATCTCCTCCACAGAGCTGACTGTCCATCTGTATTAGCAGACTGCATGTCATGCAGACTTGTACAAGGCAGTTTTTGCATTTCTCACAGAGCGCGCGCACACGCGCAGGGCGCTGAGGCCTCAAAGTGTACATCTTGTGTTTTATTTATAAAGCGATGATTTTATTTTCCACATATACAAACCTGAGAGACTGTGGGAGAGAGGGATAAAGAGGAAGGGGAAGACGGGGAGCGAGAGGACACACAAAGGCACGTAAGAGAGATATAAACAGAAGCGACACAAAAAGACGAACAAAAGGATTGGTGGAATCAGGGAAAAATTCAGAGAACAGAAAAGCAGAAGTTATTGTAAACAGGGAGAGCCACTGGCGCCTCAGTTGTACATGTGACACAGCTGGCTAAAGCCCTTTCATTTCCTACTGCTGATTCCATTACATTCTCCTGTGCCTGAGCACAAACACAGTTAGCTGGACAAACCCTACTGCCTCTGAACCAAATAGGTCTGTCCCTTCATCAAAGTCCTGCAAATATGAAAAGGGTCACATCACCTCTTGGGAAATCAAACAAAATAATCCACACATTGCTTAAGATGCTCTTGGGCTACTTATTTAACAATAATGCAAGTAGTCAGGCCACCTTTTAAATCAATCGCACACACAGTCTTGGAAAGCCATCACCAGTAATGTAGAAAAACCATTGTGAAAAAGGACACGACGAGGTCTCCTGGACCTGAGAAATTAAATGAGTGATGGAGACAATAACTCTAACTTATTTGTGCGAGTTTAAAGTGAGTTATTCGACAGCTGGACAGCAGCGGGTGGGAAAACAGTTGATCGCTTATGAAGCTGTGAGAAGAGGGAGTGGGTTTTAATAAAGACAGAGCGAGTGCAGCGAAAATATGATTTCTCTGCTGACCTTGAAAAAGCCATCCAAACTCATCGAGCGGTGCAAACTGCAGAGGTCTAACAATATTACAGCGCTAAAATGATAGCGGACGTTTGGAATAAATACGACCGTCCAACAGCTTTACAGTGGAATTCTGCGAGCTCATTTCACCATATCAGCTAGTAAAGCAGAAATGAATAAGAAAATATGAGCATTTTAGAAGGAAGTTTTATTCTTACCACTTATCCGATTCTAATCAACAGACTGTTTTCACTCAGAGGGGGGCAGAAACGTTAATTCTTTTCTATTGTGTGTGTCCAGTCGGGACGTGGATCATTAGGGCCTCAGCAGACACAACCAAGGTGAAAAGGTTCATGTGCTGAGACACGTGGAAAAAGCGAAATGTCTGTCGGCCTGGGAAGTGTATGTTAGTGTGTGCATTTTTCTGGAAGGTTGGATAAGAGTCCTTAAGGGACACTTTACCACATACCAGAGGATACTCAACATGCTGAGGACAATCAAGAATCTAGCCTCTGTTTTTTAAGGAGGGGCAGAGAGCACTTGCTGAGAGCACAAAGTGTTCAGTAACTCCTCAAATGACAAAGCTGAGAGGCTCCTTAAAATGACTCTGTGCAAACACACCTACATGGCAATGTGTGCTAGAGGTCACTGCGAGTCCAAAACTTAGGACCACGTGAACTGTTAGTGAATGAGTGCTACCTCGGGCCAAACAGCAAACCCATGAGAGTGATTTGGAACCAAATGGACCTATGAAGACCTTTACCACTTGTGCACGCGCACACACACTCACCCTATTGAGTAATTTCTATTGTCCAGATGCGACATGGGCTTCACGACGCCAGTGTGATCCCCTGGTTGGAGACCCATGCACGTGACTCACTGGCCATCGGTTGCACATTAATCAGCCAATTATCAAGACAGCAACGTTGCTGCGCCAACTTGACCCCTTAATCCAATCACTGGTGAGTGGGAGAGGGGGTGTTCTGATTGGATAACCTGGGGCTGGGTCGCTGCGCCCATGACCTGCTGCTTTGAATTGGTAATGATGTTAATATTCTCCATATGGCTGTGTGTGTGTGTGTGTGTGTGTGTCCTCAAGCACACAGCCTATCTGGAGGCTGACCTGCACCCCAGCGTTAATGGCCAGTGGAGAGGGAGGTAAGAGCCAAAGTAGCACCATCACCCTCCCTGGGGCAAACCTCTCAATGCTGCCACTTCCAGCCCTCTTTCCAAATCCTCTTTCCCAGGCTTCAGCTTCTCTCGTTGGCTGTTGTGCAGTAGCCCTTGGCGCTAGGTCCTAGGCTTAAGTCCACTTTCTTTCCACCAGCCCTGCTACTTTGGCAAACACTCCCTCAGGTGCAAAGAAACTCTTGATTTGAGAGGTCAGTATAGCCACACAGATCTGGGTATAATGAAACCACAAGCTGGGCTGCAGGATTGTGATGACAGATGTTTTTTCAATATGATTTCGAATATAAGCAACAGGCAAACTGAGTTGTTGGTCTGTTCTTCTTCAACTGTGACAAAATTGGAATGTAATGTACTCCTTAAAGCTACAAAACTGAAAAAAACTCCAAATCACTTAAACTGTGAAAAAAATAATGGAACTCCACTGACTCTCAAAGTCTTGAAAAACACATGCAACAGACTATATTTATGAGTTTTCATTCAGAAAGCTATAATGCGTATGCACATGATAAGAACACAGAGTGAAATGTTTAAATATCTTTGTGAAAGCATTCATTCTGCCATGATTTCATCCCTGTGCTACTGCCTTCTACCTCCCCATCTGTGAGGCTATATCTCTTGTACTATCCATGCACATACACACATATGCACACACAATCACCTCCTTCGCTCCCACCCCTCCAGCTGCAGCCCCAGCCGGCTCCACACAAAGGCAGGCCAAATGTATGCTAATGAGAGCCAGGCCAATGGTGGAGCTGCACTCATTTTGAGAGGAAATGGCTTTCAATAATGGCGGCACCCGGGGGGATTTTGCACAAAGTTCAGCTCCACTTTGAAAAATGCATTCAATTCACTGCTGTGTCTGCTCTCTCTTTCTCTCCTGTTTTTCAACCTCTATGAAAAAAATAAAAAATAAAAAAAAAATTCCCGGAATATATTTGTGTCCCCTCCTCCTCTCGCCTCTGTATTTATGCTAGGGGGAATCGGAGTAGTTTTTGAGGACTGAGGAGTCACAATTTATCTTTACAGCAACATCAGAAACAAGAACACAAACATATGAGTATGAATAGTGCTCAGACTCTATCTGCCACTTGCTTTTGCTCTCTGCTGAGGCAAATGTCCCCAGAAGCGTGTTAACTGTACCATATGCATTTCAAACGAATGCTATCCTGTGGGTGTTAGGCCTAAAAATACTTCAAAGAGTAGATGAACAGCGGTTAAATAACAATGAAAACATTTCTTGAGGTAGTGAACATTATATGAACTTGACTTATTATCTTCAAACATAAACAGCAATCGAATATGACGACTGCTTGTTACTGGTATTTGCTACTTAAATCTAAAATATTTAAGTCAGCGTTACTTATATTAAAGGCACATAGTACAGCATCTGATGATCTGATGACATTCACATTAGCAGATGAATATGTAAAAAGGGAGATGCCAATTTATTAATATACTGGAAAAAACAGTTTTAGCAGTGGGAAAACATTAGGAATGCAGTAATAATCATTTTTATTATCACGGAATCGGCTGATTATTTTCGAGTCATTGCTTCCCAGATCAAACAGTGATTTGTCTGATCAACAACACAAAAAGCAAATGTTTAATTCATAATGGTGTAAAATTGTAAAATGGCTAAAATTGCTTCTAAAATATTGGTGCGTTTGGAGAATGTGTGGCATTTTTTGTTTTGATGAAATACTTCAGTTACTTATTAATGATTGCTTTTTTATGATTATGATGATTAAGTCTATAATTTGTCAAGAATGGTTAATGGCTAATAATGTTTTCCAGCACCCATTATGATGTCTTTCTTGTTTTGACTGACCAACAATGTCAAATTAAAAGAGATTGAATTTCTAATCATATTAAGAGTGAGTCCTCACATTTGAGAAGTTGGCACACTGAATATCTTGTGCTTGAAAAATGATTAACGGATTATTGACGACTCACTTCAGCAATAAGATGCAGAATGCCATTTTATTTTCTGCCGATCTGAGAGGTTGGGAAGGTTTTCAATTTTCCGGACTTGCTTCAATTTCATTATGGAGAAAGTTTCCATAAGCAGATGGAATGACTTCATTTTCCTGTTACTGTACGTAAAGTACAGTTTGCACTCAGCTGCCAGCCGTCGAACAGGTCTCTCAGAGTTGCCCTGTCTGTCTCCATTTGGGTTTGTCCCCACAGTTACAGTTGGCTAACCTTTCTGTTCCTGTGCTGCTTCGTCATGTCCCTCCCTTCTCCCCTTACTCTCTCCCAGATTCTCTGTGAGGCTCGTCCCTCCTGAGCCAGTGCTGATGCCTGCGCTCCCTGGTGCCTGTCATATCAGGAGGGGCAATAACCCATGAAATGACTGTTCTCTTTTTCTCACTCTGCTCCTCTGCATCCCAGTGTCCCCCTCTTCTCCCCTTATTCTCCTGCTCTCACTTTCCTTGCACCATGCCACTCCACGCTCCACTTAGCTGCTGAGCCACAAGCATCACAGAAATGGCGTTTGCTCAGCTTGTGCATACACACACATCACGCAAAAATACACGCACGTGCAAGACCCTGAATAAGCTGGCGTGGTGGCGTAGCACTACTGGGAAACACTTCTGTGGAGGAGGTCAAATATGCACCTAATATGACAAGCCCACATTTAAACAAACAAAAGAAACTACAAACCATAAACAAAACCCACACTTGAGGTGACACATCCTTCAAAGGAGCAAACCACCATACGTGCATGTGTGTGTTATTTTTGTGGGATCCTCTTGCCTGTGCTGTGCTCTCTGAAGAACTGATCACTCCTATTCCTGGGATGAGTAGACACTCCCAAGGCAAACACTCGAGATTTAATTATAAGCTCCAAAGAGGATTAGTCTGTGCAGTCTGAGTGTGTGGTGTATGAGAGAGTGGGGGAGACACAAAGGGAAGGAGTGGCAAGAAGTTATCCCTTAATTTCCTGCACTGAGGAATAAAACACACACACAAACACACACACACAGGTCTTACCTAGGGTATGTGGAGTACGGCATGTCTAGCTCTTCATAGCGGTGTGTAGCTCCTCTGGGCGCCATCTGTGAGGAGACACACCACAAGTAACGTAAGTATGAAAGCTGAAAGGAAGAAGGTTCGGTCACTGTGGTAAAACACCCTTGAGCAAGGCATCTCAATAATATTTCTGTTTAATGGAAATTTAACTGTGTGCAGGCTTCAGTGGAAGCACAAAACAAGAGAGGAAGAAGCAAGGAATGAACATAAACATACGCAACCACATGTAAGCGCTGGGCCCCTCCGACAAAAGTGTGTGTACAGTTCACACAAACACACCACTCATATGAGAAAAATTACAGTTTGAGTAGGTTTTGACGAGAGGCTTCATCTGTCTCTCATCCACACACGCTAGGAAGCGACTGATTAAAGCCACGTCCATGCCCAGGCAAATTAATCTGGAAACGCTGTTTACATACGGGAACAACTTTGGTAAACTATAGCCATTTAGATGGTGGCGAACAATACATGACAGTCACCACCACCATCAGCATCATGACACCAAACGAGCTTTGTGTTTATTCCTCCAGTAGAGAATTGTTGAGCAGAAGGAGCATTGAAGCTGTTCTGAAGGCTTGTGGTGGTCCTTCACTCATCTGTCGTCCAGCTTCAGTAAGATAAATATAAGTTCAAATCAATAACAGCTGTTTTTGTGTGAAAAATCTTCTGCTGTCTGTGTACGAATATGTCATGCTTTAAGAAAAGCTACAATTTCCCCACGATGTAAAATCTGTTTTCGTATCCACTTTTTAAAAAGGATTTTAACCAGCGACTTAGTGTGTGTTGAAGGGCAAAACACAGAGAAAAAGATGTGTTTCAAATGCAGCTGTGTACGTGTGGACGTGGTTTTAGGTTACCACAATACAAGGGGGTTTAAACAAGTCATCCCTGAAGGCAGAGGAGGTGGGAGGCAGGGGTAGACAGAGAGGAAAGAGCATACAGTTTCAATTATCTGTAATCTAGGTTGTGGGCTCTGGGTTTTCACATACAAACACAAGCTGTTTACACAATGGACATTTCATCGGTCAAACACACCATGCACACACCGCGTGTTGGTACAATCACTGACACGCACATGTGTACGTAAACAAACAGGTCCTGGATTTGACAGACACACACATGGAAATGTAAAGAGTCGGTCACGCGTTTGATCCAGACTATTGATACAACCCACATGCATAGGAGTTAATACACAAATACGCTCACTATGAACTGTGTAAATGACTCCATGCAGGACCAGTCTATTGCTTTGTTTTGCATGTACATAAAAATTTAACCTAATTCTACGGGTCAACGCAACATTACCAGATATCATTAGCATGTCTCTGTAACGTAAGCTTTCCTACGTTAATGTCTCTGAATGGGAGCCAGGAAGTGAAAGCACATCAGAGCCATGGCTGGGGCCACGGCTGCTTCTCTTTTCACTAAAGTGACTTTGTGTGCGTGTGCGTGTATTTGTGTATGTTAATACTGTGGTAGCTGGGGAGGGCAAGCATCTTTGTGTGCAGGTTTAATATGATGTCTAGAAGTAAGTGCTCCATCTTTGGATGGCAGTGTGTGTGCGCTAGGTACAGGACATTATGCAAAGAGATGCATAATATGGGGTAAAGGGGGCATTAGTCTCAGCAAGGAGCTGGGACTCAGGTGGAAGACCTTCTGTGTGTGAGTGTGTGTGAGTGTGTGTGTGTTGAACAAGGCATAATACATCTTCCAGAGTATGAAGGAACAGGAAGAGAATGATGAGGACAGGAGGAAATGTATGTTTAGATAAAATGAGTGAAATTCTTTGTTCGTTGATTGTATTAACATAATAGCCTGCAGCCGCTCTAGATGATATGATTAACTCACACGCACACACACATGCACGCGCGCACACACACATACATACATATGTTAAAGATGTCTGTCATACGGATGCGTTTCAGGTCCATTTCCCCAAATTAGACATCCAGCTTTACAGCAAGATGATATGCACTGAAACACTGCTGTGGCAAACAGACACAGACACACAACAACAAAGACAGGAAGCAAGTCTTAGTCTCACCATGGCAACTGGTAAAACAGCAATATGAAATTCATCCAGGTTGGTTAGTTAGGCTTCAGAGGAGGTGGTCAATGAACGATGAGTCTCTTCTTCACCACTACAGAAGTAGAGAGCAGTGACACAACACTTTGCTATTCCTCACGCACTACACAGGTTCACGTCCTTGTCCTGACCCGGGTGACATCATACAGTACCATGTGTATGTGGTTATCCAAGGAAAAGCTAATATCTTGTGCAGACGGTAGCAAGAAGTATCTTGGACTCCAATACATGTGCACACACAGATGATAAGAAAATGATGATTTCTCATGACTGTTCGCCATGTGGTAAAACTGTACAGCCACAGAACTTTGTTTATGACGCAGTTCACTGCTGTTGTGTGCATGTGTGTGCATTTGTGTGTAATTTAAACCCAAACCTTCCAATCGACGCATCTTCAGGCTATTTTAATTCTTAGTTTAAGCAAATGAGCTAAACCACATCACAACAATCCTTATTATAAAGTGTATTATTGTGTAGAGTCACAGTGAATGCCGCAGCTCTGCAGCTGACAAACACTGACAGAATGGTTGGCATGTGTGTGAGTGTGAATGAGCAGAAAGTCACTTTTCCATTTTTCCAAATTAGAAAGCTATGCCTTGACAGTGCCAGATGATAAGCATTGGAACACGCACACCAATCAACTCTAGCAGCACAGCTGTCGCATTCATCAGAAAGTATTGCCGGAGCTCAGGAAATGAATTTCTTGAAGCACTTTTGGCTTTGCTGTAAATTATATTATATACATATACAATATGCCTCAAATGGGAGTCCAAGTGCTTTGACACAATGCCTTAGCAGCGCTTTAATCCTGTGACTGAGATGCTCAGATTCTGCTTTTCCAAACCGCTTTCCTCTGCCGTCTCTTTTCAGATGGCGTAATTAGCCTCCTGTATTGCCATCCATTCCTTCTTGCATCCATCCATCCTTTTCTTCCCCTCCATCCATCGTGGATGCTAATTAAGCATGTCTCTCAGTGCAGAGCCTCTGCCTGGAACCCCATGCTCACCTCCTGTTGGCAACCTCGCCCCTGCGGCCTGGCACGACGAGGCCGAACACACCCAGTATCCATCCTCCCCCCTTTTTTCCCACAAATCTCTGTGATGAGATTCAGCTGACTCTCCTTGTGGCAGAAGCGGGGAACAGATAAGATGGAGAGGGAGAGAATTGAACTGGCACAGAAGGGGGAAACTGATGGAGGAGTTGTTAAAGATGTGTGCGTGGGTGGATGCAAAACAAAACATAGCAGCAACTTATGAGCCACAGAGGGCCTTACTACTGCTGCTTCTAGCTGTAGTGTGAGTATAGAACCAGGAATCACAATATATTGGAAAACCAACCCATATACACACACATATGTATATGCAATACAACTTGTGTGCTCAGAATCTATTTTTGGCTATTTTTTTTGTTGCCTTTGACACAGGAAACAAGAGTATGTATATATGTAGAGAACTAGATGGTAGGGAATCAAAGCATGGTCACTGAAGTGGTAAGAGCCTTAACTATTAACCACCACACTCCCCTAAAAGGTTGATTTAGATCACTGCCACAGTCCAACACAATCCTTCAGTGCATTTAAGGACAAAATATAATATGCAGTACATATAATATAGCACATTCAGTATAATATAGGCTCTGTGTTGTGCTGGAAAACATCTGTTGCCTGGAGGGACAGGGACAACAGGGCTTTTGGAAAACAATGACTTAATCCTGATTGAAGGCTGTGTGATAATATTGAAGACTGTCTTCTGCTGGCTCTGTAGTCCTCACTCATTTTAAACATCTGTATACATGCATAGTTGTTCAACTCTACTGACAGTATGTTTGCTTTTTCAGAGTTTTCTTTCTTTTTCTTTTTCCTTCTGTTCTGTGGCTCTAACGTTTTCCTGAAATGGCATGTTGGCATAGTTAGCAATTAACCAACTAAAACTCAAATAGCACCTCTTTCATGCTAGTCCAGCCTACTCTGTTGGAACACACGATTATGCCATATTAGGAGGCTGTATGTGTGCGAGTGTGTGTGTTTGTGTACATTTCAAACAGGAGGCTCACTTGCCCTCCAGTGTACACTAAACACTCCCACACCTGGACCCTGCTCACTCTGAGCTCGTTAGCAGCAGATGGTACACACACACAGACGCATGCGCGCGCACACACACACACACAGACCAAAGGTTACACACAGTCAGACTGGAATGCAGTGTATTTTGGTAATAGGCCAATCTGCTGGTAATTGTCTTCATTGTTGGGTCAACTATTGACCTTAGAATGGCTTTTAACATTAACATACAGTTGGGTTCAGAGTGCGACTGGTGTTGCTAGTGTGTTTGAGAGTTTAATCTTTCCATGGGACCATGTAACAGGTTCAGGGTGGCTGCGAATCTCTATCATTTTCTATGGCTCCATGCAGCCTACTTTCTGTCTGGACATATTTGCTCCGGATTAAACTTTCTAACCGTTTACATGAAGTCTAAATCGATTGAATATGTTTACATGAATGTGTTATACTCTCTGTGAAATATACTGATGTCACTGGACTTGGACAAACATACAGAGGAAAAAAACGCAGCCTAAGATAGTATTTGATTTATTTAAGTGGCTCTTAGGCACAAACATTTTGTAACCAGACAATTTATATCATTCCGCAGGATGATATAACATGGTGGTCGCTTTCTTTTTGACGTGGTTACATAATACAATTACATAGTGTAATGTGTATTTTTATTCTTAAAAAAACTAAATGAGTGACTTCTTAAGCTTGTGGACTTTTGAATTTGACCTGCACATGTGTGTACTTTTCTATCAATCTGAAATCAACAGGCATCCTAAACTGGTTCCATGTGTGTTATCAGTGTGTGTGCGTGTGCGTGTGTGTGGCCATGGTAGTGGCCATGGGGTGTTTATTTATTGGAGCTGTGTCCCTGCTACTCTCCTCCTCCCTAGATTTGTTTGCCTCCCCACTGCTCACTGAAATAACATCCAAATACCCCTGTGACTGTGTATGTGTGTGAGGTTATGATGCCCCGAAAGGTGGGTCACAGGATGTGCCAGTTTCAGTGCAATTTTTTTTACAGACACAGAGTGTGTGTGCGTGTCTGTGTGTAAAGCTGGGACCTCCACCCATACACTGTAAAAACAGCAGCTCCTCCAGTTCTGCCGAGTCATAATTTTTTTGTTTTTAGATGGCATCATTTCAACAGCAAACATCAGTCTTCTGTTGTCGCCTCCTTCCAGTCACAGATTTGTGGATGTGGGGGTCGTGGAGGCTTTGATGAGTAATTCCAGCTCTTCGTGCTCTCCAAAGGCCTGCTGAAAAATGTTGTGAGGTTGATCTGTTTGACCTTCAGATGCTTTGATGTGACGCCTACTCAGAGTGTGCTGCATTGGCTTTAAGGGGTCACTTCACCCAAACATCATCAGCAGTAGACCGAAGAAGTATCCAGATTTGTCTCACATGGAATTCCCCTCTCTTCATGATTAAGTCCACAGTTTGATGTCCCAGCAGCTGAGCGTGCTGACTCATGAGGCGTCTCCGTTTCCTAGTTGTCCACCTGTTGAAACTGCTCATCTCGCCGAGAAGATGAATTAGCTTTGGTCAGTTTAGTTTCTCTGAAGACAACACAAGCCTTCCATGAAGAGATTAACTCACAGAGTTGATATCAATAAAAAATCTTTGTGAATAAAAAAGTGGACAGATTGAATTTTCCCATTTTAAAGGCAAAATACGCTGTAGATTAGTGCATGAACGTCCCTTGTTTCCACTGTTACTCTCCGACTCTGTAGTGTGTGCTGTGGGCCAGTCTACAGCACCACACAGGAAGCTGCTGTGTTAAAACTTCACAGTTTCTGCATGTAAACACATCACATCTCTTGTGTTGAGTTCTACTTGCTTTTATGCTGTTTTTGAATATGAATATTTAAATATGTTCGTGGAGGAGCGTGATAGTATGGTGCAGTTTACAAAATAGATAGGCAGGCCCAGGTTCTTGTACTGGTTATGCTGATGTTTTTAGTCATTTTTAGACAGTGGATTAAATTCACAGATTATCATTATGATGATGATCATTATGTTTTCTTTTTTTAAATGAAAACGTAGTTTCTTAAAGGCAAAGCTAGTAAAGTGTGACCCCAGCAGGTACACACACACAGCTGACCCTAATAAACCTACTTGTCTTAAATCAAAACACAGAGTGGTTACGTGCTTTGAAGTGAGAGTGGACGCAAGTGAGGAGGAGAATGGGAGATTTATATCAACTTGCAGACAGATCACACTCTGCAGTTTGCCCGTAGGCCAGAGACAAGCTGTGGGCATAAAGACAGACACCAAATAAGTCCCTGTAGGCCTTAGTCGGCCCAAACGGGGAGGAGGGAGAGGAGGTAGGAAAAAATTTTTAAAAGCCCTCATCCAGCTGCTGTGTAGCATTGAAATGAAGTGACTTAAAACAGAAAAGACGAGAGAGGGAGAGGAGTGTGTTGAGCCTCAGGGATGAGTTGGAGAGACAAGGACAGAGAGGAGGAGTCCGTGGATTGAATCGCTCATTGTGACTTTGCAAAGAGAAAAGAGGGAGAAAGGTGCTATATGTGCATGTGGAAACATACACATATGTTGAGATGAGATGTTTACTCTTCTCTTTGTCTCCCTAGAGTGTGAGCAAAGGTTCAAGCTGGGCCTGAGTCTGTGGGTTTTAGAGATGGAGGAAGTGCCAATGGCAAACAGCAGCTGATGTAAAACAACTCCAGTGGTCAAAAGGTAGAAAATTACATGGGAAACATGAAGATCAGCAATTGAGAACTGTCTCTTGCTGAGAGGTACAATATCAAAGTTGGAGCGGTATTATCATAGCATCTTGTGAAAGCAACTAGTACCTTTGTGTATTTTATAATGTAGAATTTGAGCAGTCCAGGCTGAGTGCAAAATATGAGAGCTGTGGTCAAGACTACTTAAGACAAATCCAAACCAAGACCATATCTGAGCTGCTTTAATATCTATCTAACATTTAAGACACTCATAAAGCCAAGATTTAAGAAATATGACGGGACACAAAACAGAAACTCTTAGCAACTCAAATCAATAATATCAAACACACTTAGAAAACATCACTGTTGTTCACATACGATTTTGCATCATTTTGACGATGAATAAGTAACCACAATTACACCAGTGTTCCAAACCACTATCTACTTTTCACCAACATAAATCCTAGATGCTATCATCCTCCCTAAAGTTCCCAAGTGCAACAGAAAGCACTGTGTTAGCAAAATGACCTCTGTTTGGAAGATATGGATAACCACAGACCAGACTATACTGAAGGGGGGTTTAAGAAGTCTCTGTTGTCTGGCAGTGAGTCACCACTGAATACATTGTCTGATTTCATGCTGATAGTAGTTGCTGTTCAGCGTCACAGTGGAAATCCCTAATGTCCTAACTTTATGCACCCACTGTCTGCCACCTTACTGTATGTCACTTGTTTGGACCTTGGCACACTGGGTGAAAATAAATGATTTTGCTCTGAAAACAATCAATACAGAAAAGGTCTGAGGTAATTTACCTTGTTTCAACAGCAAATCAACTTGTTTTCAGAATATTCATGAAGCATTAAGTCCTGATAATACAATGTTCAAAGGTATTAGTGCAAGAAA
This sequence comes from Helostoma temminkii, assembly GCA_900302695.1. Taxonomy (NCBI): domain Eukaryota; kingdom Metazoa; phylum Chordata; class Actinopteri; order Anabantiformes; family Helostomatidae; genus Helostoma; species Helostoma temminkii. The sequence goes on from OMLM01002735.1 coordinate 29,803, forward strand.
CAATTACATTTGCATTGCAAAACGTGGCATTAACTCACTTCACTAGCAAATATCTTAACATAAAATAAACTTGACTGAATGTCTTAAGTCGTAAGTAGAAACAGGCTTTGCAGCATTTCATCCTAACCCCTACATTAAAAGAGATGTCTGCACTAAGCTCTACCTCCTGCTTTATTTCTCTTCTGCAATTTTCCTTCTCAGACAGTAGCTGGTCACAGTAGTTTGTTCAGGGTTATTCTGGGGTGTATGATCCAAGCACTAACTTGTGGTGGAATCTGTGTAATTATACGGGCGAGAATAGAACTCGTCCTAGTCCAGAGAGTGTGGAAGTAACGTGCAGTCTTTAATCAAGACAAGCCTCTACTGAGGCACAGAGCTAGGTGGGCATGGGAGTCTGTGTGTATGTGACAGAAGGGCCAGTGTGTGCATTTTGTGTTGTGAAGAACAAGGGTGATTACTGAAGGGGGTCATGAGAAAAACTGAATCAGGAGAGTGCATTTCTTGTGATTAGTGAATTGGGAGATTTTGTGAGAAAAAACAGTGTGTGTGTGTGTGTGTGTGTATGTGTGTGTGCGTGTGTATGTGTGTGTGTGTGTGTGTGTGCGAGCTGCCAACATGGATTTGGCTGGAGCCTCCTGCAGAGAAATGAACTCTGAAAACAGCTTCAATTGGGCCAAAGCTGAGGTTTGTAGTCCTTTGATGGTGACTCAGAGTGTGTGTGCATGGGTGTACACGTTGCCTTTCCATTGCTGACTGTAGATTGTGTGTTGTTACGTGTCTGTGGTATGCTACCTCTTAAAAGGCTGTAATAAAATGTGTGTGAGGTGGGAGTCATACACATCTGCGTGCTGATTTGTGTGAAGTTTGTGTTCATGTTCATTTATAAGCAGGATTCAATCCAACTTGCTTGGTGAGTATTTGAAATGTGGCTTTTCCCGTAGGGATTGTGAGAGAGAGTGTATGAGAGTGTTTGTGTGTGTGTGTGTGAGTGTGTGTGTGTGTGTGTGTGTGTGTGTGTGAGTGAGTGAGTGAGTGAGTGAGTGAGTGAGTGAGTGAGAGAGAGAGAGAAAAAAGTAAGAGTGAGAGAGATGCTGAATGATAGGTGTGTGCTAGCTAGTCATCTTCTCTCTTGCCTCATTAAAATGGTGCAGGTGCATCGGTAAAACCTCAAGTCTACACATACACACACAGGGCATATGCTAACCTGATTAACACTAACATTAGACTAACATTAGTGCAGTCTCCTTTAGAGAAACACCCCCGGACCAGCTGCTCTCTCCTTCTCTTACCTTCTTCCATATGCACAAACTAGCATCTCAGCCTCCCACACTTGATCTCTCCAATTGATCTTCTTTATAAACCGGAACATTTAATTGGAATCAAAATCCACAACCTAATGTGCTGAATACATACGCATATTTTATTCCTAAAAAGTAAACAAAAAAATTTGAGATCTATGAGAAATGTTACTTTAGCCTCCAAGCCTCTGAGTGGGCTGGTGAGTACATTCCTAACCATCACTGAGCCAGCAGGGAGGCATAAATAGAACATACTGGTAACTATAGCTTACAAGAGTGGCATTCTTTTAGCAGAGACATCGAAGAATAAGGATCTAAACCAGCTGATCTTTACAGCACATCTGCAAGTAAGTTGCTACAGCTGACTGGTAAACTTATTTCCCTAGTGAACCAGTATTATCAGTTAACTTTTCCTGTGGTTGATGTTTGGTAGCTTGTTTACTAAATAAGTAAATAAGAAAGAGACATTACATTATGTAGCTTGAAAGATAATATGACTTGTTCTTCAAAGTCTGAGGCAGATTTCGTGTTTTTGAACAGGCCATTAGCAAATGGCAGAAAGATGATGTTCTGAAAAAACTGCAAAATGCACAAAAATGTTCAAAGAGAACAAGAAAGAAATATCAGTTTCCTTGGTCTCCTTAAGTAAAGATTTAGTTTCAAGCCCAAGGACACTCCAGCAGGATGGATGGCTGCTTCCGTTTCTCTACCCGCTCAGACCACCTGAACCATCACTTCTTTTTCTTCCTCCCCCGCTCCATTCCTTCAGTCGTTTATGTCAATATCTCCATGTGTCTGTCAGTTCCTCCATCCCATCTGTCTCCTCTGTGTGTGCCAACCCATCTCCCCCTGTTAGATGTGCTGTTTCTCATCCTTCCCATCTTCCACCTAAAGCTCCTCTTTAAGTCTTATTTGCATCGACTCGGCTCTCACTCTTTTGTCCTCTTCCTCATAAACACATACGTTTTTTCTACACCTCTCAGTTTTCCTGACTGACTGCCTTTCTGCTGCTCCCCTTCCCTGTTTCCCATTCCTCTCTCTCATTTGTCTCCCTCGGGTCCCCCTCTTGTCTTTATAAGCAGCTTTCTGCTGGGCTACACCACTTTTGTGGCAGCTTCTCCAACAGTAGGTACACAGCGGGACTGGTGTGCCAGCACATCCATTACACCTGTGCTTGGTGTGAGCGTGTGTGTTCAGTGAGTGGAACAGAGGGAATTGTGCACAGCAGAAATGTGTGTGTGTGTGGTAAGAGGTGGCAGTGATGGCCAGTCACTGATGCACAGCAGGAATCTTACCATTAAACACAACTAAACAGTAATGTCTAACCACAGAGTGCCACTGATACATTTTATAGTGCGTTGCCATCGCACTTGGTTATCTGCTGCTGATAATCACTTTCTGACTTTTGAACATTGTGCTTCTTGTTTTTTTTCTCTTTCCAAAAGCAAGTTTTTATCTGAACGCAAGCTCATAGATGAATGTGTGAACAATCATTAGGATACTCTGTCCAAAAACCATTGGGGGCTTTTGCCTGTGGGCATGTAGCACCCCATGTAGATCACCACCGCCTGCATGTATGTGTGCACGTCTGCGAGTGTGTGTAGGCCATCTATCACCGTGACAGGCTGGTGCGTGTTTACTTAATGATGTGGGGTTTTATTTATGAAGTGATGGCCGACGTGTGGGAGGGAGAGGAAAAAGTGAAAAAGGGGGAGAGATTGAGACAGCCTGAGGATGTGACATTAAAATATCATCAAGGTGATGGATGTCCGCACACACAACATTAGAGAGAAGTACAAAAAAACAGCTGCGCAACGGATGACAAGTCATATCTGGACTTGTGTGAGTGTCTCAGTGTGTGTGTGTGTGTTTTCATAATGATGCAGAGTGTGTAGTTGTGTGTGTGTGTGTGTGTGAGTTTTTCTGCGACTTTTGTGTTCATTAAAGTGTCACATGAACTGCCAATGTTGTTTATGATTCAAAGGGTAATGAGTTGAAGATAAGATGCATGAGTTCATGTGCAACTGTGTGTGTGTTCCTCCTCTACTGTGCTTCTGTGTGTCTTTGTTACACTGGGTAACAAGATTCTGGTTCAACTCTGGCTTCAGATGACCATGTTAAATACACAAGTAGATTTACATTGTAATAAACACATCGTAGACATGCAATCAACACTAGGACAAACAAAGACATGCTGTGTGTGCCTCCTGAATCATCAGTTGTGTCAGAGAGCAGAGGTGGATAAGAGCTCCTGGTCAGTGTGCCTGCTGCAGACACTGGAATGTGCAGTAACAACCACTAGGGGGCAAATAAGCTAACAGTGAATGAGTGAAAGAATGAACTTGTGAGTTGATACGTGGGATCAATTAAGATCTGAATAAAATAAGAAACGTACATTTGGTGTGATCATGCAACCATCGATCTAGGAAGGAAAAACCATAGATGCAGAGAGAGATTTTTTGCAAACAGAACTATGGAAAACCAAAGTTCATAAATCTGTTAACACAAATCCAGAAGGGATCAGTCAGACCCAGTCCACATACACACAAGGCCAGTAAGGTCCACCAGCTAAATGAGAATGAACACTGAACAGTGGTTGCAGCATCATGCTAGCAATTAAATAGCAACTGTGTTGACAAAGAGAAATAATGATACATGCATTTCATAGTCTTCACTGCTGCTCCACTGATATGATCTGTGCATATGCTTAGGTCCACTTGGAAATTAAACATATTGACACAAACACCCAAACAGGCTTTTGATACTGGGAACTAATTAGATCCATGAGAACCCATCTTCTGGAAGAAGTGTCTGACCAAATCTAAGATGATTTCTGCAGGTTATTTATATCCCAGTAATCAATAGATTATTTTTAATCACATTCCTTGATGACTTTTATCCTCCATTAAAATGTCTAAAACTAAAAGTGAAACTAAAACAAAGTGGAAATGAGCAAGCATGTGCAGAAGAAGGGGCCTTTTAAGGCTCAGACTCTTGCCCTTTTCCCAAGCTAATCAAAGATGCCTCCCTAACATTAATTCTTTTCGAGGGTCTATTACCGATGCCACAAATCTCAGTATAAAGTTTGGAATATTATCAGTTTCCGACAACAAACACCAGTACAAATATGAATTATACACTGGTGCAAGTCAGATCATGTGTGTCTGACACATAAAATAGTGCAGTGTGCCAATTATATCACCACTGTCTCCAAAAACTCATCCCAATAAATGTGCACACAAAATAATGCAGGGTTCTACATGTCTGTATCAACCACAAGACCAAACAGAATAACGATATATTTTACTGTACTAAACAAAGTTCAGTGAAACATTGTAACATTAACAGCTCCGTTCTAATAGATTCCCCTTTTTATGTTTGAGCCACTGCCCCTGAGAAAGTCTCTGCATGTTTCTGGAAATGAGTTGATGAAATAAAACTAAACTGAAACTGATGAAGGGGGAAGTAACCAAAATCAAAACCAAAAGCAAATTCAGACAAAATCCCAAAATATAATCAAAATGAAGACAAATTTGAAAATGGACTATCATTACTTTGCAAAGAAGTCCATAAAAAGAAACTGCCTGCGTACATCTAAGGTTTAATTGGCCATCAAGACATTACAAGGGACATATCATTAGCATACAGAGAAAATAGACAGAGAGAGGGAGACAGTGTGATTGTCATAATTACAAGTGTGACCTATACACTGACGGGGAACATGGTGGAAGGGTCAAATTAGAGACAGATATAAAGACAGCGACATAGAGGCAGAGGGGTCAGAAAAGAGAAATGAGGAAGGGACATCAAGTTCTTTTTGAAGACCACATTTAAATGGACACACTAAAAGGCAGTGACACACACCCACTTAAATGTGGCTCTCCACACACACACACCCACACAGACAGCTCCACCTCTACATCATGTAGATAGACGACCGCTGAAAGAATAAACAGAGACATGAATAGATATCGTAACCAAAGTCTTTTTATCCCTGCTTTTGTTTATGTCAACTTGTGTTAGTATGTTACCAAGGATCCTCTAGCTCGGGAGAGTAAATGGAGACACACACACTCACTCATCTTCTCTTTCAAACACAAATAAACCACTCATAGAGGGAGAATGGAGCTCCTGGCCTTGTGTGGAGAGCTTTACCCATTCAAGGCTACAGAAATGGCTGAGAATAAAAGAGCAGCGTGGTGCAGTGCTGCTGGTGGAGGCAGCGGCTAAAAAGGCTGATCACACAAGGCTGAAGCGAGTGAGTCAAGTGGTCTGCATTCATGCCCTACATAGAAAAAGTAAATAGGTAACTGTGTGGAGTCATGTCCTGCTGAATCGAAAGGGTTGAGGGAAACTACCACAGGCATAAATGTCTTATTATAGTCACAGCTAGATCAGGATACTAATTATTCTCTATTCTATTCTCACACTGACTTTAAATATACAATGATTTGTGTTGTGGAGGTTCACTTCTGCTGTGTTGTAACTAAGTGTATGAAAACTAAAATCTGAAAGTCATGTGCCTTTGTGCGTCGCTGCCAGTCTCATCTGATGTGGCACAAGAATGTGGGCAACACTCAAACCTCAGCTGTCATAAACAAAGGAGAAGATAAAAGCTCAGATTATGGCCAGAAAATCTATTCATGTCTCTGCTTATTCATTTGGTGGTCATCTCTCTCTACTGGGTGTGTTCCCATGTGACTGTGGTTTTCTTATCCTAATGTTGTACAATGCAAATGTTCCTTTGACAATCTCTCGTAACAGTGTCACATGACCTCCTGGCTGCAAAAGAACATGTGGGAAAAGCTGTGGGTTCATATAAATGTTGATGCACCCGTCTAGATTGACTTCAATTAAGACAAAGTCAGAACAAAATGTTTTACTATTTCTGAGACTTGTTTATCCTGGTTGACACTTCTCAGGCCTACATGCATTCAGCTGTAGGGGCTGGCTTGTGCTTGTTTTTTTGGTTAGGAAAAGGGGAACAAAAACATATTTATTATTTACAGTTGGCAACAGATGTGTATCTATTGAAAAGTTAAAGACCTTGTTCTTTGTGCTGCAAATTTTGCAATTAAGCAAGTTAATCCATGGTGCAACTACACACAGTAATATTCCACATTCAGTGTATTCTTTAGTTAGACTGCCATTACAGTGGAAAACAATAAGGCAGGTCCACATGGGAAAGCAATCAAATTGCAAATATGAACAAATTCACCTCAACTTAGCGTGTGAGTTTCTTTTTTACTATTCACTAATCTCTCTGTATCATCTACAAAGCTCCAGTATTGCAGTGTGCCTGAAGTATGTATATTCAGTATTTTAATTTAAATCCAGCTTGGTCACTGTCTTAATGAGCATGATACTTTTCCCTAAACACTCAGATATCACTCAAGAAAACGTCCTGGTAGTGTCTTGATTAAAATTAGTAAGTAGGGAGAGTCACAAGTGCCCAAACTACCCTGTCATATGTCTTATGGCAACTTGTTTATTTAATTTTCTTTGTCCGCTCTCACTCGCTTCCTCTACAGGTTTCACCTGATTACCTTGAGGACAGGTGTTTAAGCCTGTCACTGTTCAGTATCCAAAGTGTTGTGGCTTTGCAGAGTAAAAACTGCTTAATTTTAATTTAATAATAATAATAATACTACTAATGAATTTCATTGTAATAAGGTATTTGCTGAAATACTGCATAGATTTATAGTAATGCAGGAAATAGCACTAATTCTACTAATACTACCACTACTGGATCACACAGTATGATCCTGTATGACCAATTCAATAGGTGTTTGTCTGTACCACTATTAGCAGCCACTGATTTGACAGATGATTTTCTCCAAAGTGGCCTAAAATAAGTGTTTTGAACTTCGGTTCAGTGCTAAATTGATTGAAAAATTGCCAGAGCATCCTTCACAAACAATACAATGATGGTTAGAGATGAAGTGCTGTACATATTTCTCTATTAGTTTCATTTGTCAGCCATCATGTTGTATTTCACACAACATTCCACTTATATCTTTTGTTTGTATCTATTATAACATCCTGGATGTTTTAGTGTTTCTATTCTCACGTATGTGTGATTGTGAGTGGGGTGTTTCATTATCAGGTCCTCAGGGTGGGAACCCACTGCTGGTTTTTACCGTGGACACTACTGTCTTTGTTTGGGTGAAAAATAACAATCAGATCAGAGGTTGTGCCTCACACTTGCTGCGCTTTAATTGCATCGGAGTTTTGGTACCGACTGACTCATGCCGAACCTAGGCAGAAACACACATGCTGCAGTGGGATGTGCAATGAGTGAAGAAGCCCTTTGGGCCTCAAAGAAAGCAACTGTGGTGTGCGTCTGTAAGTGCTAATGAAGACCGGCTTGCAGGACTTCAATGCTCAATAAACAGAAAATACAATAAGTGAGGAAGAGAGCACAGCAGGAGGCAGGATGTGCCAGGTGATGGGTATCGGCAATGCTTTCAGTAAATCCATCCCACATTCCCAGATGCATTTACATCAGTTTTTATTCACCAGTATCATTTAATGATAAATAAATTTAGATATGAGGAAATGCTTTTGAAAATCACTGTGGCCATATTCAGTGATTCTGATTTGGATCAAAGTGTGATTTTCTGCATCCATGGGTGCTTCTAAAAAAAACATTTTAAAATGGCTGATAAATGGCTATTGATTTCCATGCTCAGATCTGGAGTGTACGGAGGGAAATGAAATGATTCTGGAGGCAGGATCGATGCAGGTTCAGGGACATTTAGCAGTGCAGCTTGGTCAGGAGAGGCAACTAGAGTGGGAAATTTCAGGCCATTGCTGCTCTTGCCAAAATAAGAAAGAGAGAGAAAAAAAGAGTAAAGTGAGGCAGAGGCAGACAGAGAAAGAGGTATAGAGCTAAAAGAGAGGGTGGATGGAAATGTCACCGGTCTAATAGATCTCTCCATAAACTAAATGAGGAGGAGAGCGGGAGCCGCCTCGGTGCCACACAGCACCTCAAAATGTTAACAAGAGAGCTGAAAATAGCCTGAGAAAAGCACAGGGGAAAACAGGCTGGGCTTGTAGGAACACTGGAGTGCTCAGGAGACAAGAACACACACTTCTCGTCATTTAGCATGTCAATCGTTTAAACCATAATGTAGTTTAGGTTATTTTCTTATGTATATTCATGACAAGAAACAAAAAAGCTTGCACTGTAAATTCCCACATATGAGAATGTGATGCCATTTCTGCTATACACATCCACAGAAATGCACACTTACCCGCTGTGGGTCACTCTCTAGGACTCGCCGTCTTGCAGACTCTAGCTCCTGGTACACTGGAGCAGCTCGGGCCTGCTGGTACTCCCTGCGTAGCCGCTGATCACTGCAGAGAAACGGAGAGGAAGGTGTTAATATCACCAAAAAGATGGTGATTTGGGGAGACAAGGTACTAACATTGTATCTTGTCATGAGAATTTCTGTGACTATTTCCGTCACGATAGGATGCTGTTTGTTCATTTTAAAGCATAAAGAGTCTAAAATTTTCTCCTCAGCTGGGAGTGAAAAATATGAAGAAAAATCCAGGTGGAAGATGATATGTTCAGCTTCATTCTCTGTTAAATCTACCCGTATTCTTTGGCTTCACATTGACAACCCTTGACAGCTCCGGCAGACTGACAAGCAGACAGATAATATCCACAAAGCACTGCCTCTGAGAAGACATCTGTGCCTGAGCTGAATCTTCTACAGCTGACACAGAGAACCAAGAGAAGAAAAAAAATACGGAACAAAAGTGGTATAAAAACATTTGATGGATGTGCCTTTTCACTTAAAAGTCACATAGAGCAACTGGGTGGTATCCTGGATTGAACTGCACACTGATAGATTGACAAGCCAGCGCTGAGATCATCCTGCATAACCTGACCTCTGTAAAGCAGCCACAAGGTGAAAATAAAGAATACATCAGCCAAAAAAAAAAAAAAAAAAGTGCAAGCGACTGTCAGGTTAGAGATAAGAACTCAGGACAGAATGGGGACAAAACTTAAAGAGAAACATCATCATGCTCACTGGACCTTAATGTGAGATAAGCTACACCTGAGACTATAAACCTGGGCACACATAAACAAGGCTACACACACAAGGCTGAAGACAAAAATTGTGTGCCTGAGTGAACACAATCCGGATGTGCTACCAAAGTGCGACTCAGCACTGTGGTTTATCTGTGTTTACTGGCCGCATTGGAAACAGGTATCTAATATTGACACTGATATGCAGGTCGTTTGCCATTTCGTCCTCAGGAGATACATGCCGTATAAAATATTCACACATAAAATAAAGGAGGCCAGGAGAAAGAGACTTTCCACCTTTGCTGTGAATCTGCAAAACTCAACAACTGTTTACAAGGAAGGCCTGACATGTTCAGTAAATACTCACGCAGCCTTCATCAAACAGGCTTTGCACCTTACATTCTAATGATCTGACCTCCAGGCAGATATCGACCAAGATGGAGGAAAGAAGAGAGAGAGAGCAGCTGAGAGACACAAAGGAGATATGCAAGTTCATTAGAGAAGTACACGGCTTACATGTTTAAGTCTCTCTCATGACCCTGCCTTTAATTAGAAAATCTGGCTGAGGCTCTGAGTGTGTGTTTGTCTGTGTGAAGACAACCTCAGGAATGTAGGAATGTGTGCAAACAGTTAATCCTTGTAATTTGGTGTGTGGGACACACTGTGACAGTCTGTGCCTGCGTATAGCCCGTCTTCTATCCAAATCAGTGGGGACAGAAAGCTGAGTCATGCACACGTCTGTGCCAGTGTGTTGATATGCAAAGTGTTTCTATCATTCTACACAAATGCCTGTGTGCTCTCCCCTCAGAGCAGAGTCCCTGACAACGCTCAGGGCACATTATTCAATCCTGACTTGCTGCCATCAAGAAAAAACTTTTCAGAAGTTTCTGTGCTGCAGTGAAAAGCCAGCACAGTTGGTTTTGTTATATGAATATGGATACTGAGGACGTATCATGCTGCTAATTGTTGCTTCTTGAGATTGGTTTAAACACTCAGCTAATCAAAACTAATCTTTGTCTCCCCCCTAAAGTGCTGCGTCCTGCAGACAACCTTGCTATAAAGATATTTACACTTAATCTATTCTATTATTTATTCTCTTATTACTTAACTTTTATTACTCCTACTGCCCACCAGCCTCTCAACATATGCACAAACAAACAGACCCTCAGAGAATAGATGTACAGAGCCAAGTTGAGGTATTTTTTTTTCATGCCACCCCTCTTCTACTGAGCCCATTAGCCAATCCCTGGGCCCGTAATTAGGGCTGCCATTTTAATTGAGCGTGCGTGTCGCTCTCCAAATGAAACAACACTGTAATTATCTCATTATGCCGCGGCCTCCATCACTGACAACGCCAAATATTATCATATTAATGGCTGAAGACAGAGGCTGATTCTGGATAAAACATTAGAGAGGGTGGGGGTAGAGGGGGCTTGAGCTTAGCTGAGTAGCAGTTTGATGGGTTGACAATTCAGCAGGCTGCAGAAGAGGAGGATAAATTAGTGTGTGTGTCACAAACATATAAACATCCTGTCCTATATATGTATGCATGTGTGCACGCGCGTGTGTGTTTAGAGAGAACCAGGCTCCAGCATTGTCATCAACATCTAATAACTGCTGCTGATCTCCTGTTTGCAGGCCTCAGGCCAGTGGCACCAACACAATAGAAATGTAACCTACCATACTTTCCAAAGTTGTGTAGTTTTCCAATGAGGGAATATTATCAACACCTGAATTGTACTTCTGTTTGTTTTCACTTTCGAATAAAGTGGTTCAGATAAGAGAACAAAGAGAAACACTGGCCAACAACACAAAGTAACATCCTGGTCATAATGAACCACAAACAGCCTTTAAATTAAATTACAAAGCATAACTCTAAACCTTGATTTTCTGTACACAAATGTTTCCAAATGTGATTTATAAAGGTTTTTAAAGTTCATAAGGGCATCACCCTTAGTGTTTGTCATGTAAATACTGTAGACTACAACCAATCAATAAATCAATAAAGCCTTATTTCTGCTACATTAGCTTAACCACAAAAATTGATACCACTTAGGTTAAACACGTTCCTCCTTCAAGTATCATATTTCATCCATATTTTAGAGTATCTGATGCCAACTGCTCCGACGATGAACTGAGAGAAGGAAAACTGAAGTAGGATGAGATGTGAAGCAAGAGGAAGCAGCTAATGAAAGATGCATCAGAAGACAGAATGAGAGCGAGACCAAACAGCAACATAAAGACAGAGATGGAGGGAAAGAAAGAGCAGGGGGGACTGGAATTAGAACAAAACCGCCTGTCATATGAAAGAAAACAGGGAAAACTGTATGAGAAAAGCAACTATCCTGCGGTGCCAGTGTGAGGGCAGACTAATTAGAAAGTGTGTGCTGCCGCAGGCTGGTGTGGTGACTTCTTATTGCTGTGGCCAGCTGATTTAAAAATATACTCTGGGGGGAAAGGCTCAGATAGGCAGGTTTTTCTTTGCTGAGTGTATGTTGGAGGTAAGCACATATCAAAGTACATGGTCCATCTTTGGTTTCCTGGTGCAATGTTGAGAACTGTCTGTTAGAAACTCAGTGGAGTTTGCTTTCAAAGTGAAAGCAAAGGGAAAAGCACATAAGTTTCACTACTGTCCCTCCAAAATGTCTGATTTCTAGTCTGTGAGAAATACCCGATACTAGAAGTATTTATTTGTCATTGATCATTGCCCGATATGTCCACATACATCTACTTTATGGTAGGAAGTCTGTGGCTCAGGAGGTAGAGCAGTCATCTACCAATCGCAGGGTTGGCGGTTGTTCACGTCTAAGTGTCCTTGGCCATGGACACCCACACCCGGTGGGTCAGACATCTTGCCAGGAGCTCTGCTATTGGTGTGTGAGTGTGTGTTTTTGTGTGCGAATGGGTGAATAAGAAGCAGTGCTTTGAGTACCAATAATGTAGACTATAGGAGGACACCATGTTGTAGAAGCGACCTCTTAGTTTGGTCACTGTTTGGTTAAACTAATCCAAACTCAAACATTTCCTGTACTATAAAGGGTAAAATTTTAAGCAGAAAGTTTGGGAACCACTCCCTCACTCCACATTGTGAACCCCTGCATCTAATGCTGCAGACACACTAATCATCATACACTGATTTCTATTGTTTAGACAAGTGAAGAGCCATAAAATCAAAACTCGATTACCGCTGACACTCGCCTCTATTTACATCCTGTTTCCCGTATGTAGCTGACCGTGAACAAAAGAAAAGCTGGAAGCTGCTTGAATGGGAAAAGGAAACATTTTAATTGCTCATAGAGCACAAATAAAAGATGATACAACTTTAAAGTCATAGTCTACACTAATGATGTGTTGTTTTCAAGGGAACAACAGATTCGTCTTCTTTGAGCTCTTCCTCTGGCAGATGTTTCCTGACAACTGAATGTACGGCAGAAAACAAGAAGATATTTTTTGTCTGCAATACAGAAAAAGTAAATTTCTGCATCTGAATTAATGGGAGGTGTCCCCATATAATATCTGCTATCTTCCATCTTTCATAGAGCAAAAATGTGTCTTGAGTGGAAGAAAAAAGAAAGAGAGGAAAAACAACACTACTGGAGACTTGTGTATTGATGGTGTTAACAAATCTTCATCCGAAAGATCTTGTAATCTTCTTCATCTAATATACTAAAACAATTAGTCAAGGCTGTCTGGAATGATTTAAGGATTGGACTTTGTCACATGTCAGGTAAACTTTGTGGTATGTATTCCTCATGCCATCGTGTCATTTATTTGTCTTAGCTTACAAGCTCGCCTTCATCTTTCTTCTTCCTTTTCTTAGCACAATGCTGCCTTTTACAACATGCCTCTCAAGAGTTTTTGCATCTCTCCACTTTGGCCTCTCGCTTTTTCTTGCTCCTCTTTCATCTCATCTCCCTGTTTCTTGCTCCACCTACAAAGAGTGCCTTCTGGCTAATAAAATTTGACAAGCATAGCTAACCTTTTTTCTCCACAGGTCAGCCTCTAGCATAGCTCTAATCAAATGTGACGCCCATCACGGCACACACCTGCCATTGAAGGCCTAATGAAAATGTCCGACAGTAAATTACAAAGACAACGCTCCGAGTCCACTGTTGAAGGCACTGACAGGAAGTGAGAGGGGGCATTGAAATGTCTCACATGACACAACTATACAAACACGCACGGACGGTGAGGCATGCACAATAATCTTCAAAAACATTTAAATAACTGTATATTAGCATTAATGATTTTGCATGCACACACTGTCTCCCACTTGCATAATGAGCACATTTCTTCCTCAGCATCATTAAAACAGTGTAATGGAAAAGATAAAAGAAACAGATATGTTGCTCCCTTGGAAACAATAAAAACCTTCATGCTACAGCTATAAATGGCTGCCTTGCGGGAACATGGGGTACACTGAAATTGTAAAAATGAAAAGTGCACTCAACTTATGGGCAGACACACAAAGTCACACAGTAAGTAAGCTTACACTTGTGATTTTTGTGCAGCGGTATAAAACTCACTGGACCACACACACACACACACACACACACACACAGCATTGTTGCTAGGTTACACTGGGCTTCTTCACAGAAATATTACATGCGGGTGGCTGCGTGTGGGTGTATGTCTGACCATGAGTGTGACTGTTTGAATGAAAGGCATGGGGGTTCCAACCTCATGGTTAGCTGTGCTGTGTTTTAACAGATGTACAGACTTTGTGAATGAGCACCTTCGTCCAAGCCGCAGGTGGTGGAACGTTACTGGAAACAATTGGCAATGAGGGATCGTGCGTGAGTGTGGATATGTGATGTGATCCAACACAGCCAGCCACGGTATTTAAAGGAAAATAATTCTGGTTTATTTCAACTTTGATCTGACTGATGTAGTCTTGGCTATGATTCCCAAATAGAAACAGTGATTTCATCTCTGTGTTTTGGCCTGTTAAGACTTCACTGTTGAGAAAACTAAAGCCAATGTCAATTTCTCAAATCTTTCTGACCTCCTCAACACTTCAAGAACCCGGTTGCAAACCTATTATCTCCCACTGAACATGAAGATCTTCAAATCTGTAAATCTTTCACTAAACAATAGTCATTGTTTTTCATTTTGGTGATTTGTGACATTTGTTGACAATAAAAAAAAATACAGAAAATTGCATATGGCATATAGGACTTAAATGGTCAGTATGGACCATCCAAGTCATAAAAATGTTGAAACCACACTGTAACATCATTATAAGACTTTTGTCTTTCTTTGTCTCTGGAGACACCCTTACATACAGAGTTAACAAGCCAAAGAAGGTCCTCATCCATCATGCTAATGCTAAAGACTATCTAATGCACATTATGAGCAAACAGGGGAAGGGAAAAGGAACAAGTGACACTGTGAAAACGACAGAGAGAGAGCGAAGAGAAGAGAAGCTGAGGGAGAAAACAGGCTGGTAATGAAGTACCCACCACTAGTGGATGAGAACTAAAGTGGTCTAACAGATCTGTCAGGCTGCTAGACTGTGGCTAATTATCCCTCCTCCTCTATTGTCTGCATCCTCTCCTCTGTCACTTTCTCCCTCTCGAATTTGCACTGCCCATCTAACGTGTTTTCTCTCTCTCCATTTTGGCGCTGTACTCCTTTTGCTTTTTCGTTTCTCTTTCTCCCTCCGTCTGTCACTGCTTTCCATTCCCATCTGTCTCCCTTCCATGTCCAACCTCTCTCTCTCTGTAGCCTCTCTTTTTTGGATGAGACTGGGTGTCTAGGGCTTAGTTTTTGATTTGCAAGTCAACAGTGATTTCTGTCAGAGTTTAAGTTAGGGAAGTTTTAATGTGGCCTGTATTATTTCACACAGGGAAATGGTAAATTTGCATAAGAATCCTATCTGGATTTGCTCCCCATTCTCTCTCTCTTGCACACAAAAGTGGTTGCAAGTTAAACTGTAAGGTTTCAGAAACTTCATCAGTAATAATATGTACCCCACAATGCCAAGAAAAACTATTGGAATTACCTGATTTCCTTCATTAAATCTGAGCTTCATTTAAGTCACAAATGTAGGCAAACATTTTTGTCAATGTGCTGATGTCACCCATGCATTCAAGGCAACCAAGACTTTTTGTGCCAAACATAATGTTCTTGACTGGCCAACCCAGTCCATGTGGCAGATCAGGCCTTTCAGAGTATCCACAGGAAAGTTACCAAGTGTGCTGACGTCTGTTGGTTTCCCATAGATATAATCAGCAAATGATTCACACCACATAATGTAGATGATATGATGACTATATATTTTCTTATTATATATGTATATATTTTGTACAAGTAGTTTTTGCTTTATAAAATATATGGACTACATCTTAATCTGAGATTATTTCAAAACCACATATTCTTGAAACACCAAGTAAGACACAGGTTACATAGTTGCACTCATGTTTATAAAATCTCCCTCCCCTTTCTCACCTGTCTGCCTGTGTCTGATGCTGGTTCTGTAGAGCAGGTGGGGGTCTTGACTTGTTGACTTTGGCGTAGAGCCCATCCAGGTCCTCAGAGGATAACGGAGGCATGTTGGATGCTACCTGTGCCGGCGGGGAGGGTGTGCGACTGATGAACGACTGTGGCGATGGCGGCTGGCGGAAGTTGTTGATGCGGGCGTAGTTGGAGTCGCTGTCGTCATCTTCCACATCGGGGAATGAATCAGGGGTGGTGTGGCCGGAGCGGAGCTCAGCGTAACGTGGATCGTAGCTGTCAACAAATACAGAAACAGCCGCTGTCTTAAGTCTTGAATCAGTGTGTGGCGTGATAGACAGCTGTGCTACACATTCCACTGAGCACTTGCTTTGGCAGACCAGCTGGATGCATGTTGCTGCATCGAGATGACTCACAACTTGTCAGGTAAGATGTCAATCACAGATTATGTGGACCTTCAGGTTCTCAGCACTCTCTCTTTTGACAAGTTAAATTGTGAAAAACAAACACAAAGACAAATTCCACACAAATTTGATTCATACCCGTCTCTGCTGTCAGGGATCTTGTCCAGCTCCTCTTCACTCAGGGCCTCTAGCTTGTTTTTAGATGTTTTTGGATCTTTGCTCTTGTCTTCTTTCTTCTTACCAAACCTGGACAACAGAAAAAGAAACAAGGTAAATTTTAAATGACCTGAACGATTCTCTGTAAAGCCAGAGTGATCTGAAAACCCCAGGTGGCTAATACTTAAAGGTTGCCAACTTTTATTTTGGAGGGAAGGCTTATGTACTTTAATAGCATCCTTTTGGAGACATTTATGATGAAACAATAAACTTCACTCAGGCAACAGAGCTTGCATGAATTGATGAAAGCGACTCCACACACTCCACCTTGAATCAGCTTTCCAAATGTTGACACACACATGCATGCTCACCCGCTGCTAGACAAACTCATTCTTACTCTGTGTTCATTAGTGGCTGTGCCTAGAAAAAGACTGCTTAATGATAGATACGGTTATAATGCCACAGCAGGCACAGACAATCCACAGTGGGAGTGTCTGTGAGTGTGAATGCACATGACAAAAGGGATACAGTTGTCAGCAGCATATGGAGCATGAATATTTTAACATTTTGTCCAATAAAATAGCCGTTTCACCACAGTATGTTACACTTTTCTTATCAACGTTGCCATTATGACCACCATTATCATTATCATTCTGCAGTGCTTATTCTCTCATTTTGCAGGAAGATATACGCGTCACCTCTGTTCGAGTTATAATGAAGCTCTACTTTACAATTTCAAGAAATTAGCTAAAGCTTTTTTCTTTTTCTCTTCTATGCATCATCCCTTCTCACCAATGCCCAGCACTCTCTCTCATCTCCCTTCTCTTCCAACTCTTTCTCTCTCTCGCCGCCTCCGTCGTCCCCGCCAACCCACTTTTCTTTTCCTCTTGTCCTCTCCTTTCCTCCGAGCTCCTGCTGAGCCAATCTAATGTCTGTGTTTATCTCATTAACAGCGAGGCACTTCTCGTTACTGCTACAGGCAGATACGTGGCCTGAATGGTAACCCGCTGGCCTGACCAAGAGCAATGCGCAGCATCAGAGCTGAGGTGAAACCTGGACAGGGATGCCATGTTGACCTGGCACCATCCTGCAAACCAATTAGTGTTGTTTTTCACTAATCTACTCACTTCACTTATACCTCTGTGGGTTATTGTTGCCAACAGTGAGGCTGATATTCACATTCCTCAGGTTTAGCAGAGAAGAATGCACAGTGGGTCACCTAACACATGATCTTCTTTTCATACAAAATGACTCTTAAGTGTTTTGGAGTCTCTGTGACCCAAAGCAAACATTTTACAAACACTGTTGCCGATTAACCATTTTCTATTGCAGACGGCTGTGCTTGTTTATTCATTCACGTCATTTCCCTGTTGTTGCACCTGTTAGTTGACCCTACATATGCTATATTATTTATACTGAAAATGTATAGTCATCACAACATAATCTAAATACAATTATAAATTGTTTTCTACATCAACAATGCCACCACTCTATTTACCTAGACAATTTTCATAACATTAACTATCAGGGGCAAAAGAGGGGTAGCTGCGCCACTCCCAAAGAGTCCCACTTAAATTACTCAATTACTAAAGCTGTAAATGGTCAATGAAATTACAAATAAGTCCATAAGCTGTTCAAATCCCTGAAACAGAGAGAAAGTCAGTGTTTATAAACAATTTCTTAGACCTCCCAAAAGGTAAAAGCGTATGCAACATCTTTTGTTCTTAGCTTTGTTCATTTGTGTCCCCAAATCTTGAGTTGAGCCAGTTTACCTCAAGTAACTCTACCATAGTTCTTCTTTAAACAAAGCAAAAGACTAATCAACCTAACCACGAGTAGAAACTCACAGATAACGCTGATGGTGTTATTTACTTAGACATACTGTAGCTTCTCCATACCACAGAAGAAAGCTGAGTAGTGAACTGATTTTGATGTGTAAGTTTATCATACCGCACCATTCCACTCCAATTTTTGGGGCATTTTAGGAAGTTTTAATCTGTCATGTGTAACATCCTTGTTTGATTTTTATGTTTTCTCCAGGCTGTGATGCTAAGCCCTTGTTGCTGTAATGATTTTGCACCTCACTTCCTAGAGATCACTTGCCACAGAAGCTGTGTGGGCGCTGCCACGGCATCTATTTTTTTTTCTGCAGATTTTTATTTTGGAACTATTTCGATTTTCTAAGCACTCCCACATTATGCTGGAGCCAAAAGCAGACTACCAATTAACTCAGCTATAACCATATGGAATGCAGTGTTACTGGAAAATGAATATCAGCACTATTCATCTTAGTATGCATCAATAGACTTATAATTACATTACACATAAATATATGATTATCCAAAATCCCAGGTTTATCTGGCTGAGATGTCTGGTAGATTCACGCCACCTCTACGCACACACAGAGCACCTTAATCAACATTCCAAGGGGGCAGAGGTCCACAGTTGGACCCATCATTATATCTGCATTAATTAGGAAAGCCTCTTTTTCTCACTGTATTGTCTGAGATGAGATAGAAGGAAAAAGAAGGGGGGAAGACACAGAATGGGGGTGGGAGTCCCAATTAGAGACATGTACCTGCCATGAGGGAGGTTATTATCCCCCACTCTCCTATTATCTTACCCCTTCTTCATCGCCAGAACTCCAATCTTTTCCCATTGCAGTCAGCCAACTGCATTTCTTTCACTTTCTTCACCTTATTTTTTTTTTTAATTACAGCTCATTGTTCTTTGCTTTGTTTATTAATTCTGTCTCTTCGTAGCACAATTTGAGCTCTGTCACTCTTTCACAAATCTGACAGTTCATTTCCTGAGTACAACAGTGCTGCTGGAAAAAAAATGAGAATTGTACTGTATACAGATGTGGAGGTAAGCAAATGCACACACTCACGCAGACACAAAACACACCTGAAAATGAGTCTGTAAGCGCAAGTAACTGCAACAGCATTATAGAAACCAACATATTGCTCACAAACAGGGTCTAAGCAGCCATATGCAAACTTAAGTAGACAGCAATATATATCAACACAGGCAACACACACACTGAGTAACTCTGTAGGGAACTGCAAACAGCCTCATGGAATAGGACATCTCATTAACTTGGCATTATCTACCTACACAACCACTCCATCAAACTCTCATTAAAGGGGAAGTAGGGGGTCCGGGTGAGTCAGATTACTCTGGTCTCCCACTTAATACACTCCCCACTTTCGTAAGAGCTACTGGGAACTGTTATTAGTGTGTCATTGTCATCATTAGGACGCCATTCTTGTTGTCGCCTGGCATCACCTTGGTGGCCTGAGATCCTGAGAGGCAAAGACCAAAGACTGTTCAGTTTGTATTAAATAGTGTGAATGACCATTCCTGCTACTATACTTGTAGCTGTATATGAAATATATCGGTATCGATAAAGTATTTAAAGCCTTTTTAAAAAATTTCAATTTTCATTTTACAAAAGGAGCTATTAATATACAAGACCGATTTTTAAAATTATACTTATTTATACTTATTTATTATTAATTATACTTATTATAAAACATTTGTACTACTATATCTGCATCCATTGTGGATGCTCACATGCTCATTTATTTGTTGGATAATCCATTTGCCAACAACAATCCGACAACTACTGCACTTTACAAATTCAACACCTTGCTCTGGACAATCGCAGACAGTTGCACTGGAAACTCTGCAAAGCAAGCAGGCTGGTAAGAAACTGGACTGACTGTAATTACAACAGCTACTGTCACTCTCATTACTGCAGGAGAGAGGGAGAGGGAGGGGGGCATGCATGCGCTCAGTTAGCCGCATATAATGAGGCTCTATGTGACTAACGTGGAGATCACAGCTAGCCACTGTGGTGATGTCACCTACCTGACCTCTGCAATTAACCCTCTGTGGAGACAGGGAGGAGGCCAGAAGAAGTAAAAGACCTCGCTATTAGACTTTTACAAACTATTACACATAATTGTCTTTACAAACTGTGTAACATTTCTGCAGCCACGAAACTAAATATCTCCTCTCTGCAGACTAAACAGAGTTATTTGGGCCTTTTCTCCATCAATCTTCCAAGAAATCATCCCTCTGCTTCCGCTCTCAGCATCAGGGGTGCTTTGTTTTCAGCAACTGTGACAACAGCTCTGACAGTGTTGCAGTCTGAGTTGAGGGTGTATAGTCTTAATAAGCTTTCCTATCTGGTGCAGCAGGGAGTCAGTGGGTGGTTGCTTATCACCAGGCATAATGAGGGATGTGAGAACGCTGTCTGGCAATGTGGAAGGGTGTGTGTGTGTGTTTGTGTATGTGTGTATGTGGAGGAAGTCAGGTTTTCCGGACGAGGACAATGACTTAATTGACACGTGTGTATGTTTATGTCATTAGGTGTGCGAGCTTACTCTCGTGCAGACTTAATGAAACTTGTGAACACCTTGCCACGCAGCTGTTTAGGTGAGAGGCAGACAGACAGACAGATAGACATGCATTTGTCTCATTACACTTGTTGACATAATACATTACTTAGCCCCTTACCTTAACCCTGGTAATCAAAAATGCCTTACACCAAACTTGATCTTAATCAAAAATCTGATTCCAACATCAACCTTGAAACCTAGTCTTAACTGCCAAAACTCACTTTGAAATTATGAGGACCAATTAAAATGTCCTAACAACAACAGTATTTGAACAAAGGAGCAATGATGGTATGTGAGCAAATAAGTAAAAAATAATAATTAATAAAACGTATAAAATGTGTAAAGCAACTTTGAATATAATTTAAGAGTCAAATGAGGCCAAAGAACCTTAAAGGTAATCACTAGCATCTTAAAATCAGTTCTATTATGCAGCAGCAGATTCTAAATATCAGACAACAATGGTGAGAGGTTTTGAGGAGAAATGTGTTCCTGCTACAGATTCCTTTGCCATGACCTTAACATTAACTTAACATGACTTAACATTAACCCTATATTGTGGCTGTGTTGTACAAATTCAGAAATTCTCCAAGTAGTTCTAGGTTGAGCAGGGCTGATTTGTCCTCAAGAAGTGCAAGCATATTGTAGCTGCTTGTCTACATGTATGCATTGGTAAAGCATCATGAACCTTAGAAGGCCGCCAAGCTCACAATAAAACCTGAAATATATCAGAATTACTATGTCACAGAACACAAATTGCTTGCAAAAGTGTTAATATTCTAAGGAGGAAGATGGCAGCAAACAGCTCAGCGCTAGTAAGAAAACTGGCTATTCTATTTGCCTTGGAGAATGACTGAGAGTATATCAGAGAGGTAAAAAAGAACCTGAGTGGTTGAAAGTGAAAAGCAATCAAAAGAATGAGTAAGTAAGAAAAAGGGAGTTCACTAAGCAGGCCAGAAAAAAAGAGAGCTGGCTAAATAGCCTATCTTCTCTGGAGAATAAAGAAAAAAAACACTAAGAATAAGAAGTAAGAGAGAAAAAAGAAAAGATGGAAAAAGAAAGATGGATGGATGAGCCAAAGCTCCCGTGAAAGTGCGGCTCGGATGGGGAGGAATAAGGAGCTTAGGAATATATAGAAGCAATGCTGCTGCGTTCAGAGGCACAGGGAGAACAGTTAATCAGCCAAGCAGAAATGTTATCGCAGTAATTAGATTGCTCTGTATGTATTTGGAGAGGAGCGCATATCTCTGAGGAGTTTGCAGTAAAGAGAGAAAGGAGGGAGACGGATAGAGGAAGGGTGAAAAAGAAACAAACCGAGGAGCAGACTGAGAGAGAGTAGGGGAAGAGACAGAGCTTAACACTATGTAGAGTTGTGATGTAACAGTGCCTCCTTCTCCTGTTCTGGCAACACGGTGCTGCTTCACACTGAGACTACTCGGAAAATATTTCAAGCTCCAAATAGACAGAATAACATTCACAGCAAAAAATAGACAACAAGCTCTATTTAAAATTAATGTGGTTTCCTGGTGGAAATGAGGATCAGGCTACAAGTGGACTGTCACCCAACAACAAGGTCATGCTGAGCAGCTGAATGCTGGGTTTGACTGACGGCAACATTGGCCAATCTGTGCCTTTTTGCACAAAGCCCCACCTTAGTTCGATAATAAAAACAGCCAGCAGGCCCTGAGTTTTCCCCACAGGGCATAATTAAATCTATTTATCTGACTTCCTCTCCATATGCTCTGCGCCGCACACCAGCAATTTGGTCCAAATCAGCTTCCATTAATGGCTGATATTAGCAATGACTAGATGAAAAAAGGAGACAGTGTGAGAGATAAAACTGAAGCTGAAAAGATCCCCCCGATGCTAATCGTAGTTAAAACAGCTTCACTTAGATCATATTAATAATTTAGAGAGGAAGATGGTTCTTATTTTGATATCCAATGCCTTCAAGCGTTTCAGAGCAAACAGCACATGAACATTTTCATGCAACAATAGGTCTGTCTACTCAACAACCCTGCAGCAAATATGTAATGGTCAAAAAAAAGGCAGAAACATGAGACTGAAGGTGTCAGACAGGTGAGACTGCACAGCAGGAGCAGAAAGCAGATATGGAAGCATTTCTTAATCAACGCCTGGCCAGTCTCTCGAGTACTGATACATCAGCCAGACAAAAGATGGAAGAGAGAGGAAAAAAAAAAGTGTCAGGAGAAGTGGGAATAGGAAAGAAAGGGGGCAGGAGGAAAGAGAAAGGAAGGCATGAAGGAAGAAAAACAAAGAGAAAGGAAGAGAAAGGGAGAAGAAAGCAAAGGACAGAGGGAAAAAAGGAGAGCAGGGAGAAGAACAACGGAAAGGTTGAGGGATGAAAGTGTCTGCCTGAAAAGGAAAGAAGAAACAAAAGAGAGGAGGGCAGAAGGAAAGGTAGAATAGAAGATGACAGAAGAGTGGGGATATGAGATCAAAGAACAGAAGAACTGCAATAGGTGACAAAGAAACAAACAAAAATGGAGAGAGAGGAAAGAAAAAGAAACAAAGAGTAAATGAAAGGGAGAAAAGACATGAGGGAAAGAGGGAAGAAAGGACATTCAGGTAGAAAAGCAGGGAGGGAGAGAATGAACAGACAGGGGAAGCAAGTTTTTTGCGAGTGAGTTGCTGCGCAGTTCAAGGGCCATCTGGAGAAATCTGGGCTTCCCTTTAATTGTTTGCATTTTGATATTTGGCATATTTTAGCAATTCCACACAAAATCCATTGCCCCCGGCAGTTTGTCTTGTCTTTTCTCTTCCCCTTCTTGCTTCTGTCGGGGAAGTCATTAATATTTAATGAGACCACTGGGCTAAACACCTCATTCTTACACTCTGCCACTGAAGAAGGTGGTGCACATGTTGTCACAGTGTATGAACAGTAAATTAAAATAACAGGGGACCCCTCCACTTTCTGATCCATATGTCAATGCTTTTAAGTAAGCATAAGTACTGCAAAACTTATATACTTTACTTATATGCTTTTCATTTATGATAGTTTCAGATCTTTTGATGTTTTTGACTTTAGCTCCTGGTACTTTTGTTGCGAGGAACTAAAATCCAGGAGCCTTCCATGGAATAGAAAAATCATTGGAAGGAAATGTGATTTGCATCGCCTTAGAAAGATTAAATTCAAATTAAATTCAAATTAGCCTGCTCAACTAAATTTAGACCATGGTTTGTCCAGTTCCTGCAGCTGAAAAGAGCTTGTATATTGGTGGTATACTGACGCTTTTTCAAAGTTCTTAGGAATTTCCCAGCTGCAGAATGGTCACCATGGGTCCAAATGAGTGCCACTGGCAGACTGGGAAAGGTTAGAGTCTTGGCTCCTCTGTCCCTTCACGCATCCTCAGACAAGAAACACTTAACCTTCTCTGTCTGGAAAGCAGAAGTCATGCTCTGTGTGTGTTTTAGAGAGAGATACAAAGACACAAGAGTGTGTGTATGTTCGTTCTTACATGTGTGTGTCATTAGCAGAACTTAAATGACAGAGGAAGTCCATCCATCACTCATGGCATGAAAATGACTGGATGGGACATAACCGCTATTGGAGGTGTAATCGCTTCCTGGCGCCCCGTGCATTGAGTGTATGTGTGTGCATGAGTATGTAAGATCAAATGCTAATTGGTTGTGACTGTTTCCTGTGGCCACATGAATACCTTTAATTGGTCGGTGAGTGATGGGCACTCGGGCGCTGAAATGCCGCTGAGCTGTCTGGAAGATACGAATGTGTCTGCACTTCAAACTGTTCGTCCCTCGGGGTCAATTCAAATGTCATAACTGGACAGGAGCTGATGGATCGTGAAACTGATCAACACAAATGGAAGTCTCGGCTCACTGTCTCATTTGATAATTACCTTATGGCCAATAATTCACTGTACAAATATGGGTATCGTGTTCCTCAGCGGGATGAGTCACAGACGTTAGGGGTACAAATAAGAAAGGAAGAGTTTCATTTCTAAATAAGATATCCGCTATTAACATAACAGAGGATGTAAATCACTGCGGAACATTAAGCATAATAAAACCTGATCATATGGCTGACTAAAGACAAGAAAGCATATAATTAAGGAGTATAGATTTTGTGGCCCCAAAACATCTGAGGAAACTCTGGGA
Organism: Helostoma temminkii; assembly: GCA_900302695.1. Taxonomy (NCBI): domain Eukaryota; kingdom Metazoa; phylum Chordata; class Actinopteri; order Anabantiformes; family Helostomatidae; genus Helostoma; species Helostoma temminkii. Next base: position 54,698 of record OMLM01002735.1, read on the forward strand.
GGAAGAGGTAAACAAGTTGTTTAGAAGCCTATGAATAAAGTAATTAAATCTTCAGCTGCTCCGCTGGAGCTTGTTCACGGTCAAACTGCAGAGCGGTGAGTTGGCATTCCTGTCTCAACCCTCCCCCTAGCAGTGCTGTGAATAAGAAGAGTTACAGTAGAAGAAGGGAAGCAGGTGTAGCTGCCGCATGAAAGACGAGAAACATAAAAGCTCTTCATGTGAGCAGAGAAGGGGCAATTTCAAGGGGAAAGCACCAGGGACAGAAATGAAGCGGAATGGAGGGGTAGGAAGGAAAGGCAGAGGTTTGTTGCGACTGCCCCTTTATCAGCTGATATATATGCATGAGGATTTCCTCATCATATCCACTGTCAATTCCACATCCCTCTGATATTTGACTGACAGCTCACATCAACACCAATAAACCCGCAAATAATTTCAGGAAAGCTGGCCATCACGCTGAACTGAGGGTAGAAACGGAGGAAAAAAAAAAAAGTTAATTTGTTTTTCTGGCAGCTGCCGATGGTGATAGCGCCTGCGTCTGTTTGCCTCCATGGCGAAGTTGTAAATTAGAACTGTAGCGAGTACAGGAAGCTGCTTCTGCTTTGGGAAAGCTCATTTTCGACGACAGTAAAAATACTTGGCAGCTTTTTTATATTTAGGGTGACGAGTGTCTTGCAGTGAGCAAATTGTGCACAGATATAAATTATGAAAGGAAGAAAGGAATCACTGTCATTTACAACTACTCTTTCTCTGTGAAGAAGGATTCATTGCTCGCTGTTTGTATTTCAATGTTACGGTACATTTTGGTGGTTGTGGAGAAGACTGCGTTTACAATGGGAACTATAATGGCTTCAAATGACAACAGCTGACCTTAATAAAAAAAAATGTTCAAACATACACAAACAAATGAGGTTATATTAACCCACATTAGGAATTGCATGAAGCCGTCTCCTTTCCAAACATGCCAATGTAATACTGTACAAGTGAATGAGTTTTAGAGCTCCTGGCATTTAAGACAGCCCTGATTAGGAAGCCACAGTAGTGTGTTTCATATACGTTGCAAAGTAAGTGATTTGTGGTTTCGCATACATTATTTATGGAAACCTAAGAAGCGATGAATAGAGATGAAGTGAGAGAGCGCTACAATGATTATCCACAAGAGATGGGTTTGTCCTGTGTGCCAAATGTATGGCCTTATGCATATTTTACAAATGAGAACATTAATACTCTCCACTCTATATTAGCTCCACTAACAGCACTTCAGAGTCAGATGAGATGGTGGATCAAAGAAATCCACCTTCAGTACATTAACCAGTGGTGGGATTAGGTAATGCACCTTCAGTTTACCCCCATCACAGCTTAGAGTCATTGTGGAGACACCCACACAAACATGTCAGAGGGATTTTGGTATGCCTTCCAACACTGTTGACAACCAGGGATCGTTCAAATAGTTGTCTACATCTAAGCTTCTTTCCATCCCTCATCTGTCTGTGTGATGGCTGTTTTTATATGTTTATAACCATAATTTGAAACACGTTCAGAGTCTCCATATGTCCAATAAAGGAAGGATTAATGCTATAGCCTCTTTATGAAAACACCCATTATCAAGTGATGCCTAGGAAATTCTCTGACACACAAGAAATTATATGTTTAACTTTGGCTGGCTAATACCTGGCTGTATCACCAGTGGTGATCATGGCTGAACCAACGCCAGAAACCTCACAAGAACAAGTAGCAGGAGGTCTCGGAGACCTCACCGAGCTCGCATTAGCGCACTTAATTGCTGAAAATCACGGTCTTGTGTGAATTCAAGCAGGACGTGAGAGCTCATTTTGCCTAATGTAGCCTGGTTAAATCAATAGCTCTTTAAAGGACGGACAGAGAGAGAGAGAGAGATGAACTGTGGAAGAAACACTCAAGTATGGAAGGATGAACGAAGAGATAAAAAAGAAGAAAAAGAAGGGCGTTGAAAAGGACACAAAGAAAATAATCATGGTGGAGGGAGGGAAGACACGGTGTAAAGACAAATCAAGATAAGCTGAAGAGACGGAGATCATCATGAAGGTTAAAAAGGAAGGGAAGTTTAACAGTGATTCAGAAATCAACTTGCGGTGGGCCCCTTCAGTTCAACAACAAGACGTTGGTTCTGTACAGTACAGCCCACCACTGACTATCTTTTATTCCTGCACATGCTGCTGTTGAGCGATAGGACAAAAGCGGAACGGACGGCGCTAATTGGCTTGCTTCCCTGTTGGATTACTCCAACGTTGCAAACAGAGAAGTGGGGGAGAGGATATATTATGTTATATGTGGATTTGTAAACAGTGGATCAAAACCCCGGCTTTCATGTCTTTTAAATTAGTGGAGGGGTGTTGGTGGGCTGTCACGGGGGGACGTGTGCTGATAGCAACGGCTAAACATTGATCCTGACTGAGTGAGTGAATGACGGGACGTGAGGACAGACGGGATATGTCAGTGCCCAGCAAGGCTGGCGGAGCATTTGAGCGATGACACACCCAGTGATTGATGACATGCACCAAATGGAGTCACATGCATCTGTAAGCTGCAGAAGCAACATTAATATAAACAGTTTCACTGTTCAGCCGGGTATCAAGGCACTTGAGACACTGACACTGACTTGATGACACATTCAGAGGATGTGAGTCACAAACTATAAACTTCAAACCCTGACCTCCTGATTAAGTCATGTTGGATCAAACCATAATATGTCTAATCCTCACACAAAAACAAGCATGAGCTCTAGTATGAGCTGTACACACAAGAATTACTGCCACGATTAACTTCCCAAGGCAGAGAAACTTAAAAATATCACTGTGGTATAGAGTAGTGGAAGCTTTTACTTATAGATAAAATCACATTTTCGGCAAAGGTTTCATTCAAATCAAAAAGTGGAATGTAAATATCCTGACAAAGACATTTGAATCCTCTGAGCAAGTTAATCTCTTTGTTCTACAGGAGTATGTGGATGTGGCAGCCGCTCTGAGAGGAAACAGCAGAACAGGCTGACTTTCAGTGTTAGTCTTTCTGTGGTCTGTCAGTGGCGCAGTCCCCGAGGCTATGTTCCAGGCAAAGACTTCACTGCTGTCTGCTGAATACAGACAAGACATGCAGTCACCCTCTACTGAGGAAGGTCTGAAGGGCACTGCCATTTGTCTTGGCTTATTTAGCAATCAGGAAGACAAGATGTGAACAGGGCTTTGAGAGCCTGGTGATGAAAAGGAGGAGAAGTCACATCTGAGGCCAGCTCACTCTAGAGGAACAGGGACATGCGCAGAGTGAGACACCAGCACAGCAAAAGTGATTAGCATTTTAAATCTAAAGATGCAGCACCTTTATGGTCACAAGGTAACTGCCTGGCAGTCAAATTTCCATGTGCCACAATTTAGTAAAATTTTGGCATACTCCTTAACATACATACTTTTCATTAGGTACAGTTTAACATCTGATTATGGACAGAATTTTGACTACAGATATAACATCTTGATTAGACCAATAATTTGTAAGGACAGAGTAGCAGCCTCGGTGCCACGATGAAATGATGGTGAGTAGTATCGAGATATGAGCTATGACATTATGCTCATCAGATAAAGAGAATCTCATATGGATTTAGCCAAAAGGAAAAAAACTGAACAAATATGTAATTTCCAGAGGTCACCTTATATGCATCTGTTTGCAGTGTACTTCCGCCAACTCGCTCTTCAAATACTGCCACTGCTAAGCTAAATATTTGCGGCTGTTAAAAGGACAGGGCCAACTTCCAACATTTGTTGTGCTACAGTAGCTGCTATTGTGCACACTTTCATTGCAGAGGTAAATTGAGGTCATATGTTTATAATTTGCCCTTTTCCTAATGCTGTCATTGGAGTAAAATAACATTTGAGAGCTGTAATTAGATTGAACCGTGCAATACTCCAGCTAATTAAGTCATATTTCAAGTTCAATAACGATCAAGTTGGCCAGATAAAGGCCAGAGGGAGAGAGGCTAGTGTGTGGTGCAACTATCAGGAAGCTTTTTACAATGCTTGGTTTTATTGTTGAGATAGAAAAGCACTCAGTGTCTGTGCTTGGATGAACTGTGGGCTGGTCTTGGAGTGGTTCTATTAGGCAGATTCAAAAGGCTGAGTTTGCACATAAAAGAAGAAGAGAGAAGGTGTGTATGTGCATAGGGTAAAGATTGGGCTGAGAGTTTTTAACATCAGATTTGGTAGAGAGATGCATTAATACATATTAGCTAGAATTATAAGAAATGCTATATTATGGCATCTTTCCTCAACTCCAATTCTAAAAAACCTTGTAACACTGTGTAAAACTGACATAAAACAGAATTCAATAACTTGCAAGTTTTATAAACCCATGTTTTATTCACTATAGAAAACTATACAATGGCTTTCTGAGATTTGCAAATCAATGCATTCTGTTTTTATGTAGATTTTACACCAGGCTCCTAAGAGCAAAGTTCATTTTCATTACTTCCATTATTGCACAAATAAATAATAATTTTCTTCACAATCAGAGTGGGCATAAGCAAGAGAGGTCGGCTCGTAAAAGTGTGATGGATGGAGAGAGAAACAAATATCCCAGCTGCGACATATAAAAAGGGAAATGAGAATGGAAATACTGCATGCTTGTGCAGTATAGATACAGAGATTTCTTTCCAAAATTCATATAAACACAATCTGTCAAACAGCTAGCAGTGTCAGCATTTACATATTTGCCTCTTTCTGCTGCAGAGAAACAGTAAATGCTTTATATGTATAATAAAAAGAACAATTTAAGACGGCAGAGGACAGAGGCAAATATGTTTTATTTGGGAAATTAAACTTTTGGTTAACTGACTTTATATTCTATAATAAATACTAAATACTATAATCTTGTTTGTGTTATTATATGTACATTATGTAAGTTTGCTCATCTTTGTGCGTGTCCTTCATCTTGCCCTTCCCATCTCTGTCCCGCTCTCCACTACCAGCCTCACCATGTGAACATGTCTTCCATTACTGCCCTTGACACTGTGCCCGATTGGATTCTTATCTGCCATCTGTAGGCCGATGTTCAGCCTGCACTATCGCTCGCCACAGCCTAATTGAATCTCAAGTGTTGGAAGTGCAGTGATACACTGACCACACCGTGTCACCGCCAATAGATAAGGATTGCTGTTGGAGGATTGGACCACCACAATCACGATGGGGACACGTTGATAAAGGGGTGACAAGCGCTTTGGGTTGGTGCTGTGTTGGTGGGACTTTGCTTGGATTGAGAGATAATGGATACCCTCCATTACTGAGAAGGTTGTGTTCATATCCAATAATCGAATATCCTATAATCCTGCTGTGCTCAGTGGGTAATTTGTTGAAACTTACCCAAGGAAAGTAGGACAGGGTGCTGCTGCTTTCCATCGATTTCTACATAAAACCTAAATTCTGCTGGGATGCATGAGATAATTTGTTTCCCTCAGTGTTTTAAACTCTGACCGAACCTTAACCTGAACGATCTGTGCCACAACAGAACAGAAGAGGAAACAACGTGCCATTTTTGCACTAAAAACAATTCTATGACAAAAGTCCTCATGGTTTTGTTGATTCTCCAGAATAAGACCTTGGAGATTTGGAGCAGTGATTAAGCACAAGCCTCATTACCTGCTCTGCTTCACCTCACATCTGTCTTGTTAAGCAGGTGACCTTTTCAATTTAGAGCATTGAGGTACTGGCATGGCAGTCTCTGGAAATGTATCACTGACTATAACATAGAGTCTGAAATTTTAGTCCAAAAATAAAAATATTTAATACCATCGGCCCATACTTGTAAAATTAAATGACACTCATTTCCTACCTTAAGATTCCAAACCCTTTCTTTTTTGTTTTCTTCTCCTGTTCCTCCATCGGCTCATATTTCTTCTTCCCTTTGCTTTTCTTCTCTTTCTTCTTCTTCTTCTTCTTCTTCTTCTTTCCATCCTCTACATCCAGATCTTGGCGAGAGGAGCCGCTGGCAGGTGTTTCGTGACCGGAGCTCTGCTCCGACAGGTCGTCATCTAAGGGAGCGGTAAACGTGGTTAAATACATAAGTGTGAGGGCAGAGGCTGCAGTGGATGTCGTTTAGTATGCATATACATGTTCCATTCTGCTGTGGAGACAACAACTCTAACCCCAACCCCAGGAAGCTAGTGAGTTTTCTATTAAACAAGTGCAGGGGGACAAGTGTCTCCACCTGGTTGCATTCTACCAGCAGTCATATCCCCTGGCTTATGATGCATTTTATACACAAAGGTTAACCTAAGAGAATATGAGCAAAGAAATTATTAAAATTTTTGGTCGATTTAAAGTATAGTTTTCAATTTGTTTGAATATTATCATGGACTGTTATGTATGACTTCTCATTTATTGCAACAGAAAACCTAATTTTTCACACTTCGCACTTTTCCAAATATCAATAGGCAATATTGAGCATGAACTCGGTAATTTCAACTACCACGGAGGATGTAATTTCCTCTGTAATCTCACACGCATATAATCGCTCAACATCCCACATGACTGCGGATTCACGAGGTAGAGCATAAAAAAATGCTGCTGTAAGAGTTGCTCTTCCTAAAATGCTGAGTGGATAAAATCATGTAGCATTTCATTAAGGTACTCAGACTAAGCGCTGTCCCTTGGCAGGCCCCTGGCTCTTCTTCTGTGCCAGTGTGTCATAAAGCCTAAGGGATGTGCACTGGCAGTTTAGTGTCTAATTTAAAATGGATACAATGTCTAAAAAAGAATTTAAAATTATAGCAACAGTGACATTTGCATACTTTAGTGTGTCCTTTAGTTTTGTGGTTTTGTAGTTTCTCTGCCTTTGTGGCAGCAGCATAAAACTAAATCTTACCATCTTCAGATGGTCCATCATAGGACTTGTCGATGGCGTGGCGGAAACTCTGGTTGCACCCCCGCCCCCGTACCACTTGTGGCCGAGGGCGATGAAATGGCACCTGGTCTTGAATGTGATTCCTCTTAGCCTCTGACACGGCCGTCTGGAGGCTCTCCAGAGAGCTGGACTTCCAGAGGCCCAGGGTTGGGCCTAGTGCTCCACCAGGTGAAATCTCTGAGAAGCAAAAGAGATAAGAGAGGGTGGGAAGGCCAGTGAGCGATTACGGTTGACAGATGTTAGACAGAGGACGACAGGGAGAAGGGTGGGAAAATAAAGACACACGGTTGTTGAAGGAGGAGGCAGTTTTACTCCAGAAGGAGATACTCACTGATAAAATGAGACAGAAGATTTTAAATATTAAAGAGAGTCAGTACATTGAAATTTAACCCACTACTTAAAAACATTAAACCTGTACTTATCTTCTACAGTAATATTTCCTTATTTAAAGCGTTTCAGTATTAACTCTCTCATCGCTGCCGGAAATTCTACTTCGATTAAGTTTTTACACGCATTGCAGGGGGATAGGCGGCAGAAATAATGTCAGATGAGTTATGGAAGGTGCACTGGATCTGGAAGTCATTACATTACATTGAATAAGCCATTTGTTCAAGGCTTATTCAATGTAATGTTGTCCATTGTGTCTACTGCCTTTACCTCAATGTGTCATTTTCACATTTATTCATAACTGTTGATAGAAACCTATTGGAAAGGAATGTTTAAATAGGCTCAGATATTTATGAAACGCTGATCTAGGCCAGTGCTCTATTAGCAATCTCTAGAGTTACTGTTTTTAAACGTCTCACCTTGCTGCCAGGTGCTTGATAGTAATTAAATGACAATTTCCTGCATATCCTTCTCATGAACTAAAGGTTTTCAACATTTCATTTCGTTTCACTGATAAAACACAAACAAAGTGTGGAGGATTATTATTATCACACACACCGGGATTAGAGCTTTTCTTCTGTTTTTATATTTTGGGTGTACACTTACTTTGATTTGCAATTCTCCACATAATGTAAATATGTTGTATAACAGTAAAAACCCTTCTATGCAGATTAATTGTTCATATCTAAAGTAAAACAACAGTGATTTATTCTTTCGTATAGCTAACACATGATGACACGTGATTTCCTTAAGACTATTGTTTAAGTTATAAATGAATACCATGTTTTTATTAAAGCAAGATTAAAGATGATATCTTCTCTTTAATCACAATTCAGTGAAAAAAGATCTTTAAAGATCTATTTAAAAAATGTTAATACATTAATATATACATTATAATTAGAGGCTATTATATATATATTTATCTACAGTACTAATAGTATTTACATGTAGATTTAGTCACCCTTTCAAAATCTGAACACTATACTGTATAATCACCTGATTTTAACTTTTCAACCTGAGTGTTCTCTCACATGGATACAGCTTTTCAGAATGATACTCAACAAGAAATATAAAGAAAAAGATGGAACATAGTAAGAGGCAGAATGGGGGAGGTCAGAAGCGAGGGAGTGAAAGCAGGCTTGTCAGACATGTGGAGTCCTATAGGATTAACATAAAGGAGGAAAAAAAGGATGAATGAGGTGAAGTGGTACAGGGACAGGTGAGGAGCAGCACTACGGGAACTGACAGGCTCATGCATAAGGAAGAAAGAGGGTGAATAAATGAACTGCCATCATACTGTACTCAGGTACGGCCTCCAACTTGGAAGAGGAAAGACGAGACGGAGGAGCAGGAAAGTGATGAAGGCCACAGCCGATTCAGCAAGGGAACAAGGGGCAGAGGAGGAGATACCAGGAAAAGAGTGGAGCAGGTGGAAGGAAGATTTAAGGATATACAGAGCTGTAAGAAAAATAGGAAAAATCAAAACTAAGGATACATAAGTGTAAATGCCAGGCAGACAGAGCTGCTACCAGGCTGTAGAAATAACTAAATAATAAATGACCAATGAAGAGGGACAGAAATATCATTTTCAACCAGCATAAACACCAGATCATCCCAGTTGTGTATCACAATGAAACAGTCACTCTTCAAAGAAGTCACAAACAGGTTGCAAGCAGCATTCATTCTCAAACTTTCCTGTAGGGATGACTTTCTCGCATCATGGCACTTACTGCTTAAGATTTTTTTTTTTTTGT